>PVLD010023010.1:0-28157 GCA_004027595.1 Dinomys branickii | reverse complement strand
ATATATGCAGGAGGGCTAACATGGTTCTACTATTGTATTATATCACTTAATGCTAAGCAATAATCGATGACGGGTTATTTGATCAATCTTGTATGTCTGTATGTGTTGTCCTGAACACACACTTCGAAGATATCAATATGTAAAGCAGCAACTATTGGTGTTTTTTTGTTATTGTTGTTGTTGTTGCTGTTGTTGATGTGTGCCTGTTTTGTTTTTTGTCTTTGGATTTTTGGTTTTTGTGTTTTTTCTATATTTGAGAGAATTGATTGTCTGACTAAATTTGCATGTCTGTATATGGGTTTATGTATTTACACTTCAAAGATATCAATGGATAAAGCAATGACCACTGTTGAGATCATATCACCTTGTCTATAGATTAGTTGTGATTGTACTATTTTTTATGCTAATTGGTGTCTGTTTGTCAATATGTTTTTGTACTTTTATTTAAAAAAAAAACCGCTAACATGGTTCTACTATTGTATTATATCACTTAATGCTAAGCAATAATCGATGACGGGTTATTTGATCAATCTTGTATGTCTGTATGTGTTGTCCTGAACACACACTTCGAGGATATCAATATGTAAAGCAGCAACAAGCGGTGTTTTTTTGTTGTTGTTGATGTTGTTGCTGTTGTTGTTGTATGCCTGTTTTGTTTCTTGTCTTTGGATTTTTGGTTTTTGTGTTTTTTTCTGTTGTTGAGAGGATTAACTGTCTGACTAAATTTGCATGTCTGTATATGGGTTCATACTTTACAATTCGAAGATATCAATGGATAAAGCAATAACCACTGTTGAGACCATATCACCTTGTCTATAGATTAGTTGTGATTGTACTATTTTTTATGATAATTGGTGTCTGTTTGTCAATATGTTTTTTGTACTTTTATGTTTCTAAAATAATAAAAAAAAAAAGAAAAAAAAAAGAAAAAAAAAAACCCTCCACTATACTACAGAGTGTGAATATTAAAAAGTCCTTCATGCACTATTGGTCATTCTTAACCTAGTGCCAGCTCTGGGTCTGGCACTGTGCTCACCTTGGGAAGGTACAAGCACATGATGGAGAGCATGAGTAAGGAGAATCCAGACGCACATAGTTCTCTGTTCACTGTGGCAGAGGCCAGAGCTTTCTGGAGAGAGCCCTGGTCCTCTGTGGAAAGATGGGCTCTGTACTGGGCAAGCTGAGACGTTGTTACTGCTGCAGCTGAGAACTGCCAGTGCCTGATGATGGTGAAAGCAGACTGACTTTTGGTGGGTTGTATATTTTGAAGTCCTCTGGGTAGTGCACACCTTTTATTCTTTGCACCAGAGGAGGCTGCCCTCAGCGCTTGCTCCTTAGCGCATGGGCCCTTTGCACAGCACCCTTTAGAGGGCCAGCTCCTGGAGGAGGATTGCTGAGGAAGTGGAAGGTGGGGAATAGGGAAAGGTATTGTGTGAATTTCTTGTTTTAAGTTTTAAACTTTTTATTTTTATTTTTTTTGCTATTTCCAGTTTTGACCAGTCTATAGTGGGAGAGTATGTGTCTCCCACTATAGAGACATGTAATTGTTTAGAGTATTTGTATAAAACCAAAAATGTGAGGCCTGGAACTTCCTCCTCTTTCCCACCTTGTGTGCATTGTGTGTGTGTGTGTGTGTGTGTGTGTGTGTGTGTATTTGATAGTGTTAGTGTAGGATCTTGATTTGTTTGTTCAATTTTTTAATCTGAAAAGTAGAAAAATTTCAGAATAAATTTTTCTTTCAAATGAAAAAAATGTTTAGGTACTTAAAATACTTTTTGAAGTATGTAATGAGAAGGGCATTTTTGTTTGAGTCATTTGGTAGCCAATTATGAAGAGGCGTCTTTGGGGGTGAGTGCCCACAAGATGAAGGGGAAAGAGCAAGCCCAGGGTGCTGGGCAGCTGCCTGGTGCCAGGCCCTTTTCGTGTAAGGTCTGTCTCCCAGCTAAACACGCCCGGTCAGGATTGTCAGCCCCTGTGCGGGTGAGGAGACGAAGTGCATGGATTGAGCTCGCTTGCCAGTCTCAGGAGCTGGCCCTCGCATGGCTGCAGAGGACACTTTCCTTCTGTGCTGCCTCTGCCCTGCCTTCCTTGTAGGCAGAGCACATTGCTTGTCATCTTTGTATGAAGCCTGAAAATTGTGGAGGATCACTAAGTGTGTTGATTCTCAGGCATCTTTCTCCACATTCCTGTATGTGCACACACCACACACACACACACACAGAGCACACACTTCTGTGTACTCTACAGAAACATGATTTGATCGTTCTTGTGTTTGCATTACACTGAGGTGGCTTCTTTTTATGATGGTCTTGGACTAAGAGGGTCTTGCCATGCCACCCACGCACTGGGTATGCCCACCAGTGGTCATCAGCCTGCACTGGGGAAAGGACATGAGATATGCCTGCTTCCACTTGAAAGGTGGCCCCAGACAGGCTCCCCTCGCCCTCCAAACAGTCTGTCATGCTCAGCACTCATAAGACACCCGTCACATCGCTGATTTATGCTAAAAGTATCCTAATGTTTCTGACAGCTCATGTGTGACATGAATAGAATCCATATTTCTTAGAGCAGCTAATCCAAGTGGCTTATTTCCCGATACTGCTGATAGGGCCATCTCTCTTTGGTGTCTCAGCAGTGGAGATTCTGATGTAAGATATTGTTTCTGGGTCACTAGCTTTGTCTAAAACAGTAGGTTGGAACAGAATAGCAAAGGTTAATTAAGTTTGTCCATCCAAGGTGGGGACAGATATGGATGCCTCTGATGTGTCCAGTTCTAAAATAAAAGTTCCCGATGTATGGTTATGGGCTGCTTCTCATTTTCAGACTTACCCTCCCACAAGTTTCTTTCTTGTTCCAGAAGTAGAAAAAAACGCAGACTTGTTAAACGCCAAAGGCGCTGAGTAGTTCTTTATAATGAGCAGGTATCTTCCTTAAGATTAGTAAAGTGATTTGACTTTGTAGAGGGGCTTACAGGTGACTTGCTTTGAATTCTGCCTTCTCTACTTGATGCTTTTGGGAACAGAACCAAGTTATTGACCTTTCTGAACAATTTCTCCCTATTTTGTAATTTTGTAATTAGTGAGATAATAGGACAAGTGTCTCTCTGGGATCTCTCAAAAAAAAACTGCTCATTTTCTTCTGAAATTTCTTTACTTCTGTATTTAATAAGCAATATTTTCTCAGGAAAATTAAGAATGTGATTAAGCTCTTTCCACTTACTTGAGTTCTTACATAACATTTTCAGAGATCTGACGTATGAGGGAGAGTGGAGAGTCCTGTGTCAGTATAATAATTAACTAGGTTTTCAAATTACAAACTTTTTTACTCTCCTTCCTCCTTTTTTACTGAAGCTCTGTTGCCTGTTTTTACATAAATGATACTTGCATTTATGTTTGACTGTCATGAGTTCAGTTGAGAAGTCAGGGTCTGAATTTTAGATTGTGAATCAAACAAATATAAGTTTCTGACTCAGGGACTGGAATATTCTACATGGATTTGTAAAGTTGACAAGGACACTGAGCTAGTTCCAGCCCAGGACTGTTTTAGACTGATCAGCTTGCCCCCTCTCTGAAATGCACCAAGATCTTTCAAGTCCCAAGAAAAGAAAACAGGCTGGGGATATAGCTCAGTGGCATAAGTGCTTGCCTGGCAAGCCTGAGGTCATAAGTTTGATACCCAGTACCAAAACAAAACAAAAAACAAGAAAAGAAAACATTTTTATTGGGCATTTTCATTTTAGGTACTCATTTTTTAATGGTACTCACTTGCCTCTACCTGATTTATAGTAAGAAACTGGCCCAGTTTGTGTTTCCATATACATACACATGTAAAAAGCACAGTCTCCTGAAACAAGTCCTACCCATCATATGTGCATGCAATGATGACTCCTCATGTTTTCTGTTCTCTTGTATTCCATATCCTACCATTCTTTCCCATAATTTTATTGATGCGTATTAGTTATACAGGTCAATGGATTTCATTTTGGCAAATTTGTACATACTTAGATCATTTTTGTGCTTGTCATCTCCCTTTCCTTTCTTTCCTCTCACCCTTGTTTTCCCTAAAAGTCTTTCCTTTTATTTTCATGTCATCTGTCTCCTTTTTGTTTGTTTTAGAGTCCACATATGAAGGAAAATAGTGCATTCATCTTTATTGAGTCAGAGTGTTGCTATGTTAAGTAGTCTTGTCTCCAACTCCTGGATTGAAGTGATCCTCCTGCCTCATCCTCCCAAGTGCTGGGGACTACATGTGCATGCCACCACAGTTGAATTTAATATCATTGTAAAAAAATATGTGCCGATTGCAAACTGAATTATTTCAGGACCCTGTAAGGAGTGCACTTCTGTGTTTGTCTGCGAGAAGTAAATTGCTCTGTGAGTAACCACTAAAGCAGGTGGTAAAAACAAGTGAGCAAAGTGGTTTAAAACGTTCGTAGGGGGTTAAAATGTGGCACTATTTATATCTTAATTGCTTTTTTTGTTGAGGACAAGCACAGTTGACTATTTATAGATCCAAGTACAATCTGATGTCCTGTGTGGTGCCTGTTCCTTAAAGTTTATTCAGGCCTGATGTGAATCTGTTTCCTGCTCTCTCCAGGATTTCTAGGGAATGGGAGATGGCTTGCTTTAGGTATTCAGGCTCAGTTTTGCTTATTCTTGTTTATTTTTCCATGGTATATCTTACGGGTATTTAAAAATCTAGTCTGGCATTAATGTAGCCTTGAATTTAGCTCTTTTTCTCCAGTTTTTCTTGATAAGCCATATCTACAAAAGTTTTCTTTTATTTTTGCATGTGTCACAGGCTTTCCAAGGCTTTAGGAAGCTTGGTGTTTATGGCATAGGATCAAAAATATGAATGTTTAAATTAAGTAAATATTACAGTAAAAGACACATTGTCGTAAGTACCTCTTAACCCTCCCCGGCACCCCCATCTCGCCCTTCTCGCCCCTCTGTGCAGCTGCAGGAGACCCCCCCCTTCTTCAGTGGCTTTAGTTATGCTGTTGTGGCTGCCTTAATGTCCTGAATTGATTCAAAATGTTCACCTCTTACGGTTCTTTTGACTTTGAGGGGAGAACCACAAGTCACACGGGGTCAGAGCTGATGAATAAAGTGGGATGCAGATGTACTGCAGTGTTTAACGCCGTCCTTCCGACGGTGGCACTTGGCAGCGGCATGCATCATATTTTCGCTCACACCACTCACAAAAGAGCACTTCCAGAACTGCTTCAGAAAATGGCAAGAACCATGGGATAAGTGTACTTAGAATGAGGGGGAGTGTTTTGAAGGGAGTTAAAGGCTCTGTGTCTTTTACTATAATACATTTTTAAATTTAAATATCACTGTATATTTTGATCACACTTTGTTCAATTTAGAACAGCTTTAGATGTATCAATTTTAAATTATTCTTTTTCTGCAGTACTGCCTAAGCATTTCTTTCTCTCCTCTCCTTTCTCCTTTTCTCCCCTCCACCGGCTGGAGGAGCAGCATCCTTCCTGTGTTTGAACAGGCTCCTGTTAGGTTTTCAGCATCTGAGTGTAGCTGGCACATTCCCAGCCTTCTGGCCAAAAGCGGTCCCCCAGCTCCGTGAGGATCACCCACAAGGCACCCCGTCCTCCTGTCTCCTCGTCTCCTTTTCTTTTCTTCCCTGTTGGGCATCCCATAGCCTGGCTGCCTGAGGGAACAAGAGGTCAGCACAGGGGAAGGAAACAAAATTAGAAGAGAGAAAACTAATCTCGGGAGGAGGGGGTGGAGGAAGTAGGGATTGTAGCTGTGGGGACTGCCTGTGCCACATGGCTGGGCATTTGGCCCTCGGTGCTTCAGTAGTCTGTGAAACGTGTGCATAATAGCACTCAACTTTTAGCCTACCTAGTAAAAATAATTTTTTCTGGCCAGGACTTGCGAAGTGCCAGAGGACGAGTGACATTTGTATTTCAGTCAGTGATCGGGGTCTTTTGGGTGAGGAACCCAGCCCAAGTACGGCCTGTGGGCTAGGACAGCTCATGCTGGGGTGAGGCATCTCAGTTCGGATGGTTTGTAAAGAAGCTTCTGTTAAAACCAAAGAAACCATTTAAAGATGGTGAAAGTTAGCACCAGCCTTCACTTTCAGTGCCATCTAGAGACCTGGAATTCCAGACTGTGAAGGATTCTGCTCTTTTTAGAGAAGGGTTCTGATCAGAAAGCCAGAGCTTTCTCCCAAGTGTGGCTTTTTCAATTTAAAAGACTGTTAGCTACCTATCAGTGCCCAGGGAGTCTTGGGTCCTACAGAAGAAATCTCAGGAGCACAGGTCCCTTTCTTATCTTCACACCAGTTTCCTGTAGCTACATTTAATAAACTACAAGATAATTTGGTCTTCAGGAGCCCCTTTTAGCCATTCACCTGGAAAAAGGAGTCAGTTCAATGCAAGATTAAGCAGTCTGTCTGAAGTATTAATAGAGAATCAGTGAATAATATTTAGAAATTTTAAAAGAAGAAACGAATCCACAGATGTGTATATTTTGCTGGAATATTACTGTTACTATAAAACAGGGCAGCTGAGGTGTATGAAGGGAAGCTTGTAGTTCATCCTGATTGCAATGCTGTTCTCAACAGTTTAACAAAACAGAACCCCAGGCTCTTAGATTTGAAATTTCTGGGGTTAATAGTAACAGCATCTGTATTTTTGCCATGTTTGACCCACAGTTCCTATCTGTGGGTCTCACTGGTTAAGGGCCTGGGGTTGTCAAGAAGACTGTAAAGCATGCCTGTTACTTGCCAGCTACCACCCAGTGACAGTGGCAGTCATCATAATTCACTGGACTCTTTGGCTTTTAGGTTTCACTTGGTTTGTTTATTTGTTTAAAGGAATAAAAAAAAAAACCTTGAGGAGAAACAAAGTAGTAGTATCGAAAGGGCAAAAAGATTCCTTAAGAGCAGCTGAACAGTTCTCTAATTTGTTGACAGCTGTGTCCCTGAGTGGAACTGTGCTGGAGGTGAGGGGCTGAGCCAGTGGGGCATTAGGTTAATGGGGTTTCTCACCCTTGGTGCTGTGGAGATGCTGGGCTGGATGATTCTTTAATGTGCTGAGCACTGCCCTCTGCGAAGCAGCCTCCCTGCCTTTACAGTTGCCAGCCATGCCAGTAGCACTCTGCTCCCCTGAGTTGCGACAGTTCACAATGTCTGCAGACACACAAAGTGTTATGCCTGCTCACACATTTTGAACTACTGGCTTAGGTGAAATAACCAATTTCAAAGATTTCATTACTGACTCATTTGTCTAAGCCAAATGTGGCAGGGCTGTGATATTTTCAGTTAGAAGGGACCAGGAGTTGATTTGGAGTTTGAAATCACACTTTGCCAAGCTTTTCTTGCTTTTTGAGTGAGCTGCGATTCCTTTTTTAAGTTTCTGTGTGTGGGAAACTTGAGATTATTCTCCTTCCTTACCTGTGGGCTGCCATGGGAATGCTTATTTGAGGGTTATTATTGGAGTTGGATGTAGCTGAAGTGGTTGACGAGCTTAGTAAGGTCATATTTGAATAAGCTCAAATGAAGCCTGACACTCTCTATCTTTTTTATCTTTTGCTGGAAGTCATTTGTAGCTCAGTGTTCCTGAGTATTCATTGGGGAAATTGACTATTAAGCACAAGAAATTCAATTTCTACTTCAAATGAATCTTGTTATTTGATGCTTCCTAAAAACAGAAAAAGAATTAAGGTGGGAAATGAACATATGCATGCATTTGAAATTGTGTTTATTTTCCAGTAAGCCTTTGTTAAAGAGAGTGCTACCATTTATCTGAATAATTTAGGAATCGGCAGCAGTTGACCAGTCTTTTTCATTACACTTGGCCTTTTGTATTCTTTAGTTGATATAGCAGATGTTGGGATCTCATAATTCTGAAGTGTGTGGAGATACGACATTGGCTTCAGCATACTGGTTCCCAATTGTGGCGACACTAGAATTACCTGAGGAGTTCTGCAAAGACCCACAAATACTGGACCCATCTCAGAGCAGCTGAACCAGATTTTCTACAGATAGAGCCCAAGCCTGAGTGCTTGGGTACCCCTTCCTTTATTGCAGTAGAAGTCAGAAATTGAGAAGCAGTGTACATTTGCATAAAGTTTTATTGGGACACAGCCACGACCATTTGCCGATTGCCAAGAGATGTACGGCTTGCAAAGCCTAAAATACTGATTCTTTGACCATTTGTAGAGAAAAATCTGATCTTGCTGTCATAGCAAACATTTGTTAAACATTCTAAAAAGGTTTGTATATACTTTCATAGTAAAATTAAAAAGCCAGTGTTTTGCAGAGGCTGTAGGCTCAAGCCTTGTCTGTTCTCTTGAACATAGGGAAAATTGAAAAGCATTTTCCTTGAAGAACTGACTTGTGGATCTTGCCACACCTGAGGGAGAATAGCTCAGCGTCCAGAGTAGGGCAGCACTATTATTTACATTAGGGTGCTTTGCACTTAACAGGCTGCCCCTGGCTACTAATCCAGGGCTCACTCCTCAGACTGCGTAAGTGACTTGAGGGCATTCTGGAGGTAAAATTGTCTATATCATTCAAAGTGAGCTTGAGTTTGTTAGGACCACTGCAGCACTAACACATGGCAGCAGGCCCTGAAAGAAAAGTTTTTTTTGTCTTTTTGAAACAGGGTTTCCCTATGCAGTTCAGGCTGGCCTTGAGCTCACTTTGTAACCCAGGCTGGCCTCAAATTTATAATGATCCTCCTGCCTCAGCCTCCTGAGTGCTAGGATTACAGATGTGTGCCATTATACCTGGCTCCTGAAAAAGATTTTGAGCTTTGGTGAATTTTACAGATAAAAAAGGAATGAAAATGGAATTGTGCTATTTATATAGCTTCCACCCTTGCCCCCCATTGGAAACCGGAAGTCGAAATGCTAAAAAGAGTTTTTTAAAGCAGGTCCTCTGGTCATGGGCTCTTTAGTGTGAGAGAAAGGATCATTATTTCAGCTCCTTGTCACCAGAACAAGGTGACCAGGAGGTCATTATTTCAGTTCCAAGGTCACCAGAACAACAGGACCAGCCTCTCTAGGGAGCTTGTCAGATTCTCAGGTTCACTGGGTCAGAATCCATGTTTAGCAGACCTGGGCCATTTGTGTGCCCATGAAGGGACACTGGAAGGTGCCAGTTGAATTGATAACTGGGCGCTGCTCTGCGTGGTAAACTGCTAGTATTGACTGCTCTCCTTGTCAGTAATTCCATGGCTCCCTAACGGACCCCCCAACCTGAGCTCTCAAGAGGGTGCGTGCCAGCTCTTCCCCTCCGGCTATTTTCCAGGTACGGCTTGTGTGACCTCTTGTTTAGCGGCGATTTATATGGTGGTAGAAAAGGAGAACAGATGACTCACCAAGGAGGGTGCCGCGTACATATTTTGGAGAAAAAGAACAGATAAAGGCAGCTGGCCCAGGAAAACCTCGCTGAAGAGGGAGTTACCGCGTGCAGTAGAGCTGTCTTTGGCTCCCATGGGGCAGGAATGCAGTCCTCAGGGCCCAAATTGGAGCTGGGAGGGTCAGAAACAAATCCTGCAAGCGTCTCAGTGTCCCGGAAGTCCGATTTCCTTTCCACCAACCAGTGCCGTGCTATTCAAAGTGCACTTGGGCCAGGGTTACTTGGGCAGTGTCCCCGCATCAAAATGTTAAGGAAGCTCGGGCCCTGATTTTACCTGCCGGTTCTGGTTAGTATGGTTAGTACGGTCTTCCTGCTTTATGAAATGTCATGGTTAAGCTCATACTACTTTACTGATCAAGTAGCATTTTAAACATTCGATTGGAAAACATGGTTTTGAAATTCTTTCTTAGTTCTGATCAAAATTGATTTAGTTTGGACATTGCCTTGGAAGAACTTTGCTTTAAAAGGTTAATACCATTCACAAGGTTGAGGGTAGAAGCGGTAGAGTGCTTGCCTTGCACAAGGCCCTGGTTCTATCCCCGGTCCTGTGAAGAACAAGTGAAATCCCTTTAACCATTAAAAGGTAGTGTAAATAATTGAAGCTCTATTCTTGCTATGAGGATACAATTAGGAGTTGAATGGTTAGTATCTGTACCAGCAGGGTCTATGCAGGAAACAATTTTAATGATTGTGGAAGTAGCCCTTGCCAATTCATCAGAAGGTCTGGGAAATCCAAAGTGGGTAGCTTCTTCTGAGCCACCAGGCCACATCTCCTGAGCTTTGAATGATGGATCAGGAAACAGCCTCTTACATAAAAGCTGCCTCTGGTCCCAAAGGCAGGGCTGGTTTCGATACCTCCAGGCCGGCTTGCTACTCCTGCTCTTTTCAGTGCTTGTTAGTTGAGCATCACCCCGCAGGAGGGAACTTAGGGATGCTCGCAAGGATATTCCAAAATAGAAAAGGCATCATGAGTGTGTGCCATCCTGGGGTTTTGGGGGAGGGTTAATGATAAAAGTGCGAGTTTGGTCTCAGTGTGTTCCTTGTTTTTTTTCTTTAGCAGATGAAAAGCTCGGAAAACCGCCATACAGTGAGTTCCCAATACAGGATGCATTCTTACTATGGGCCTTCCTACCTGGGCCAGAGCATGTCGCAGATCTTCGCTTTTGAGGAGGGGCCGTCTTACTCGGAACCCAAAGCGAGTGGTAGGTGTCTGTTTACAGACTGCTCTGGGGTGCGGAGGGGATTCCTGTCCCACGCCAGGTCACCAGCCCCATTGGGTGGCTTCTCTGTTAGGAACTGTTGGAGAGTCTGTTGTGTATGAAACTTAGATAAGTATGCCTTACAGTAGTTAGCTATAGAAGAGTCTTTGTTTCTGTTGTGTGTGTGTGTGTGTGTGTGTGTGTGTGTGTGTGTGTGTGTGTGTATATGAGCATGAGTGCTCTACCACTGAGCTACATCGCCACATTTTTTTATTTTTATTTTAAGACAGGGCTAAATTGCCCAGGTTGGGCTCAAATTTAGGATCCTCCTGCCTCACTTTCCTGAGTAAATGGATTGTAGGCATGCACCACCACACCTGGCTTGCTTAATCCTTCTAATAATTTTTTCCCTTTATAGATAACTGCTGTGATAATCAGAGACTCCCATTCAAAAGCTAAAAATGTATTTTCTGGAGAACCACTCTTTCCTCCCCGGAGCCAGAGATCCGGTCTTACACATGCTAAGCATTCTATTGCTGAGTTACATCCCTAGTTCCTAGAACATGGTTTGTTTGGTTGGTTGGTTAGTTGGTTGATTTTTTGGGGGGGCGGTTTTGGAGATAGTGAATTCACTATGTAGCACAGTCTGGCCTCAAGCTCAGCAATCCTCCTGCCTCAGTCTCCTGAATAATGGGAGTACAGAGAGCTGTAGTATCCAGCTCAGAATATGGTTTAAATCCAGGTTTGTGTGTGTGTGTGTGTGTGTGTGTAATTTCTGTGTAGTAAACACTTGTTTTCCATAGATTTTCATTTAAAAATTGAACGTATATTCATCTTCTGGGGGAGAGTAAAATAACGTAATAAAACATTTTTTAATACAGTAGATCTTGGAGTTTATGCAGTAGCAATGCAAATAACTGTGATATAAAGGCTTTAAAATAAAAAAATGAACATTTAATGAACCAAAGCACTTTGAAATACACAATTTCTCAACTTCACTTCTAACCGTCTTCGAAGCATTTATGCTGCAATGATAGGCAGGTCTTCTATGGGTCCTGCTTTCAGAAGCTGTTTTAAAGCTCTACATACTTATGCTTCATCATTTTGTTTAGGAAAGTGAGAAGCAAGCACAGTCAAGGCTGTGGGTAGAAATCAGTAGCGGAGTGAGTGACTTGAAAGAGACAGTGATCTCCCAAAACTGACCATATATTATATAAAATAAGTTTGTTTTCTAAATAATTTGACTGTATACAGAACTGATTTGTTTCCATAACCTATATATTCTGTAGTAATGGAAGTCATTATCTTAGTATAGTAAATAAAGCGTAACTTGCCCAGTGTTCTGGGGTTTTATTGTTGTGAATTTGGAAATCAAGACATTGCTGTGAACTCATTCTCCAGAGTCTGAGCTTTGGACCCAAAGCCCGCATTGCTGATTGCACCTTCCCTTTGCTAATCCCTCTCGAGAGTGGACAGGCATACCTGTTACAAACATGCATCCTGTGTGCTGTGCACGTACATGGCGCTTCTTTCATACTGCCTTTCATTCTGTATGTGAGGATTATAAAATCCTTCAGGATGGAGGACACACGTCCATGTACCTTTTTCTCTGCTATGATGCCTTCCATTATGAAATCATTTCATGCCTTTTTAAGTGGGCGGCCCTGTAGGGAAGACAGACACGCCAGGTTGGAAGCCTCACTCACTGGGGGTGGAACCGCTGCCCAGTTTGAAGGTTAGTTAAAGAAATGTTGTTTATATGGAAAATTAGGAATGAAACTCATTGCAAGAAGAAATTGCTAAAGCTTCTTACTTTAGGAATAATGGAATATTTTTAGAAGCACTGTTGTGCTTGAGACAAAGGTATAAATTTAGAGCAGTGCAGTAAGAAAAACTGTATTTAAGAGGCAATTTATTATAGCAGAGAGGAACGAATCTGCAGAAGAGCAGCAGGCATTTGAATTTATGGCAGAAAGGACTCAGAAGGAGAGAGGTTACAGCCCAGGAGAAAGGCCAGTGGTACTAGTGTTCATAAGGAAAGATTACTAGAATTTCTTACTTTTCTAGAGATGTGTACGATTGGAAGTGTGGGTGTGAGGTGGCTGCAGGTTTAAGTTCCTGGTAGCCTTGAAGTCACTAACAATTAATCAGGAGCTCAAGCTGCGGAAATGAAGGTTCTAGCCAGGACAAACTGCAATAGAATGTCAGTAATACTGTATTTACTTTGGAATTATTGTGGAGAAATAAGTTAACAGAAAACCCAAATTCTAGCTCACGTTTTTTAATGTAGCTTTATGACTTGTAAATATGTGCTATCTGGGGCATACTACATGACGTTTTTACAAAGCAAATGGGTAACAGGGGGGAAATACAGTGGTTGGAACCAGGAGACCCACGGGTCATCTTTTGGGACATGGGATCTTTAGTCTCGTCAGCATTTGGCCAAGTGGGAAGCCTTTTGGGACAAGTTAGCTTTTTAAATAAGTAAGTAGGACTGGGCGAGAGGCAGAATGTGGCACACGGGGATAGGGACATTAGTATGATGTGAGAAACTGGCAAAGGCTGGCTGACACATCTCTTTAATAGCACCATCGAAGTTGAGTTGAGTTCCTTTGGTTGGTTGCTCCAGTAAATAAGTTATAATTCCTAAGTGTAATATATCAATTATTCTAAGTGGGAACTTCTACGTGATTTGAAGAACAACATTTTAAATAGGCTTAATATTTTCTTTAAAGTGTTATTTTAATAAATTTATGTTTCTTCAGTTTCTTTAAAGGTAAGTTTAACATCCAAAGAAATGAGTCCCAAATTCAGTGTTTTCCTGTGGTCCTGCTGAAATAGCAAAATGAAAATAGAATGTTGAGGAATAAAAGAATCTCGAGAAGATTTTCTTTTGCCGCACGATTACTATTTGATGTTTGTTTAAAAAAAAAATCAGAGCCATTCCCTCTTGTTTTTCTTTTTCTTTTTCTTTTTTTTTTTTGTGGTACTGGGGATCCCTCTTGTTTTTCATACCCTGAAAAGCATCAGTAGATGAGTGAGATGGTGGGCTGAACTGTGTAGGACTTGGGAAGTCACTGCGAGAACTGTGGCTTTTATTTCACGTAAGATGAAAAGTCATTTGAAGGCGTTGAGTAAAGGGTGAGGTGTCTGCCTTCTGATTTTTAAAGCTCATTCTGATTGCTGTTTAAGTAGGGACTATAGTATGCAGAGGTGGAAACGGGGAAGCTGGTTAGAAGGCTTTTCAGAAATTCCGGCAAAAGATGATAGTGGCTTCGTGTGGGAGCACAGTGATAGCAACAAGTGGTTCAATTTTGATCTATTTCAAAGGTAGAACCAGGAAGATTGACTGACGGATTTGGGATACAACACAAGAAATGAATTAGGATTGTGCCATCACGTTTGACCTGTGCAAATAGAAGATTGAAGTTTCCATTTATTGGAGTAAAAATGACCATGAGAAAAATAGGTGGTGGCAATTAGGAGATTAATTTTGCACTTGTTAGATTTGAGATGTTCACGAGTCATTCAGGTTGGTTGTCAAGTACGAGTTTGATGTATGAAGTCTGAAATCAAGGGGAGGTATCCTTGTTAGAAATGAAAATTTGACAGCTCAGTCAGTACACAGATGTTATTTGAAGTAAATATGATGAAATCACCTAAAGAAATGAATATATATGGTTTGGAGGCCAAGTAAGGAAAGTATTTTAATGAACAGAGCCAAGCACTACTGACAGGCATTGAGGAGCCCTGGAACTGACAAGCCAGCTCTTGCCAGGTGGAAATGACAGAGTGGCTGCCCTGGTAGGGAGCTGGGATGCAAAGCCTGGCTGTGTCTTCAGGGTTACATGAGGGAGAAGAATCAGGGAGGTGAGTATAGATGGCTCTTCTAGGAGTCTTGCCATACAGGGAGGAATGAGAAGCGGCAGTTACGAGAAGGGAGGGGAACTTAAAAAGAGGCGGTTCCTCTTTTATTAAATAAGGGACATATTACAGTAGGTCTGAGTGCTGGTGGTAGTGATCTGGTAGAGGGAGAGTTTGATGGCACGGGATGTGTTGTGGGGGCACATTTGGGATAGGAGTGTCTCTGAATGAGCAGGAGAGGTGGGACCTAGGATGTGGATCTCCAGCTGCGGGCTGGTGTGGGTCTGTGAGTGCTCTGTGTAAGAGCAGAGATAAGAGCAGCAGTGAGAAAGAAATTGAAGATTAATGGAAACTTGAGACTGACAGAATAAAATTGTATTTATTGTCTTAAATTTTTCCAGTAATTCATTTTTTATTGATGTGTAAGATTCACCTAACATAAAATAGTCATTAGCCATTTGAAAGGGTTCAGTTCATTGGCATTTGGAACAAAATGTTGTACAAATATCAGCTTTATTAAATTCCATGTCCTTATTATTGTTCCAAGAGGAAACCCCATACCCCTGAGACAGTCAGGCCCCATTCTGTCTTCCCTAAGTCCTTGGTAACCACCCATCTGTTTCTGGGTCCCTGGGTTTGCCCATTTCTGATATTTCATGTCATTAGAATCATATAATATGTAGCCTTTTGTGTCTGGCTTCTTTCTCTCAGCCCACTCTTTTCATGGTAACATGGGTCAGTACATTATTTCTTCTTATGACTGAATAGTATTCCACAGCATGCAGGTACCACCATTTGTTCATCTGTTCATCAGTTGATGGACATTTGGGTTGTTTTCATCTTTTGTCTATTGTGAATAGCACTGGTATGAAATCCATGTACAAGTCTTTGATATTTATTTTCAGTTCTTATAGTTCTACACCTAGTAGTGTCTGTTAGTCACTTTTTGTCACTATAACAAAATATATGAGATAATTAATCTGTTAAGTCAGGTGGTTTATCGGGCAGTTTCAGATTCAGTCCATGATCAAGTGGGCCTCTTGTTTTAGACTTTTGGTGAGCTTGTGCGTCATGGGTGCCATGGTGATGATGGCATATTAGTTAGCTTTAGGTGGTGTATTAGTCTACCATTAGTTAGATGATATGTTATATTGCTGGGAAAAAAATACTTTCATACACAGTGTACAACGTGGAGAAGAAGGGATTTATTTTAGCTTATGTTTTCAGAGGTGTCAGTCTGTGCTTGGGTGGCTCCAAGGAAGAGATGCATGGTGGAGTGGTATGGGAGTGAGAAGTTGCTTAGTCCATGACAGCCAAAAACAGAAGGAGATGGGAAGAACAGAGTGAGATACAACCTTCAAATACAACCAGCAGGGACCCACCTCCTCCATCCAGGCCATCTCCTAATAGCACATTCAGCTATGAATAAATTCATCAATGGATTAATCTGTTAATTAGACTTAGACATTTTTTACCTAAAGCATAACAGGTAAGGAGTGCTTGGTAAAGCATCTCACTTCAGTGAGCAAGAAACAAAAGAAGGAGGAAGGAGCTGCGGTCCCAAGGTCACCTTCAGGGGGACATCCTCAGTGATCTAGGAACCCCCTCACTAGGCACCACCTAAAATTTCTACTATCTCTCAATAGCTCCACTTTATGAACCAACCTATTCCAGACAATAGAAAGGGGAGATTTCTGGATCATATGTTAGTTCTAAATTTAAGTTTGTTTTGTTTGAGACAGGGTCTCACTATACAGTTCAGGCTGGCTACGAACTTGCTATGTAACCTAGAGTGGCCTTGAACTCACAGTGATCCTTCTGCCTCAGCCTTCCTGAGTTCTGGGATAACAGATACGTGCCCCCAATGCCTGGCTCTAAATTTGTTTTTGATGAACACCAAACTGTTTTCCACAGTGACTGCACCATTTTACATTGCTACCACAGTGTAGAAGGGTTCCAGTTTCTCCGATCCTTGGCCATACTTCTTCTCCATATTCTTCGCTTATGGCTGTAGCAGTTCCTTTTCATTGTATAAGAGATTAGAGATGTAGCTCAGTGGTATGGTGCTTGCCCAGTACGTGTGAGGCTGTGGATTTTGTTCCTAGTACTGGGCAAGGGGGCCGGGTAACCTGGAAAAGGTAAATTTGAAACTTGAAAAAAAAATTCAAAGAAAACTTATGTCTTTCCCCACATACAGTTTCAAAAACCACTGCTCTGCGCAAGAGGAGCATTGGCTCGTGTAAAAACCAGGGCCAGGGGCTGGGGAGATAGCTCAGAGGAATAAGCGCCTGCTTGGCAAGCACAGAGTCCTGAGTTTGATCTCTGGTACTGCCAAAAAAGTGGGGGCAGGGCCAGTTCATGGAAACAGACAGAAGCTGTTCTGGAAGTGGCAGTGGGAACACCCTGAAGTGGTGCCTCTGAAGCTGGTATCTTAGTCCCTTTTCTCATTGCTGAAACAATACCCAGCGCTCGCGACTACGGGAGGGGGGTTACTTTGGCTCCTGTTCTCAGTCCACAGCCTGCTAGTTTGGAGGCGGCACAGCATGGCAGTGGCGTGTAGCAGAGGGTAGCTGCTCGTGTTTGGTGTCCCGGAGGCAGAGATAAGGAAAGAACTGGGGGGGGACACACACTTTCAGATCAGGTCCTTGGTAACCCCCTTTCAGCCAGGTCCTACCTCCTAACAGTACATCGCTGATAGCACTTCCAGAAGCCTCGTCTATGAGTGCATGAAGCTCTTGGGAGACATCTGGATATAGTCTGCATCAGTCAGCTCTCCCTGCAATGCCTGTTTTAACAGGTGCACACCTGTCTCTGGTGGATGATGTTTCATATTTCTAAATGCACGTTTTCTACCTGTTGGATTTGGGTATTAAGTCTTTCAAGTACATAGCACACCAGTTTAGGTTTAACATAGTGGAGATAAACATTGTTTACTTTACCAACTCAGTTTATATGTGAGAGATGGTGCTTCCTATCTCTCAGCTCTTTTGACTTTGCCCAGTTGAGGTAGAAGGCACAGGCGCCTGCATAGCTCCTTGCTTTTTTTATATCCAACCTGGATCTTTTCAGGAGAAAGAAACAGACATTCTTCATGCTTCTTTTGGGCCTCAAGGTGTCCATGTATACACTGTTAATGCACAGAGGACATGAACAGATCTACAGGGTGAAGTGCAGAGCATGTTCTTTTACCCACAGTTAAGATGGCTAGGCTAGGTCAGGGGAAGGAACTCTTGAGTTGGAAGCCTTGTGTTCTTTTGTAACTTCTAAGTGGTTTGCAGAGGTCTGTGTGCTCCCAAACATTAGTAGGTGGGTTCTTAGCATTAACATTGCTGAAGGATAGCGAATCTAGACGTGTGCCTCCTTTCACTGATACTGTATGCCCTTTCTCTGTAATTGTCATGGTTACATGCAAAATGGTGAAGCTGGCACTGGAATGAATGGACTTAGTTAATACTACCCCTTTGATCTTCCCAGTTTTTCAGGTGAGAACACAGGTTGCAGGGCTACTAGCTGGAAGCGTCTTCTGGTCTCCTCCGAGTCACCTGTTATATGAGGAATGGCTGAGGGACACGTGCCTCAGTTTCCTCACCTGTCACAGGAGGGTGAACATACTGGCTCTGTGGAAGTCTTTGCTATGAGGATGGAAGCATGCTCTATTTGTAAAGGAGGCCAGTAAATCACAAGTGCAGTAAGAGATGATAGGCATTGTCATGACCCTCCCTTTGTTCCTACCAAGGTGTTGCTGGTGCTTGAAGCAGTTCTTACAAGAGAGAAATGTGTTTTGGAAGTATTCTAGAGTCTGGCTCAAGCAGAAGGGAGAATGGGCAAAGGATCTGAAACTGCTTTTTGGCATCGTGTTCTATTCTGGGTTGCACGGTCTGTAGGAAAGAAAACCACTGACCCCTGTCTTTCCTTGCTTTAAGGAAAGTGGAATGCATTTTATGCAACACTTAAAAGATGTTGAATGTAATTTAAACTTGGCACTTTAGGAAATGACTTATCATTTGCTAAATTTCAAAGAAAAGAGCACTGGGCTCGTAAACCTACTTTCCTTATGTGACCTTTTAATTCTCAACCTTAGCTTTGAACAGAGAGGTAAGTGGAGCATTCAGTGGCATGAACCGTGGAGCAGGTGGAAGGAATGCATCCCACCTGGGGGGCGGGGAAGGTCTGGCTCAGGTCCCCAGTTCTGGGGCCAACAGCAGGATGTTCACCTCATGTCTTCAGTTACCCTTTCAGGAAAGCTGAAAACGGTAACAGCTTTAATTTTATAGATGGATTCTTTATATATGAAAAATTGTGTAAAAGGGTGGCAACACTTTTCATCTGTCAACACATCTGTCTTCTTGTGAAGATCTATCACTGTCTCTTACATACCTTTCTATTTCAGCAAGTGCCTGGCAGTAGGTTCTACAAATGTTTTCTAACATTAAGGAGGGTTTAGTTTAAGTTTCACAGGGACTGTGATGCAACTAAGCATATGAATATTGTGATTCTTTGCTAGGCATCATAGTCTGCTAAATGAGGAAAGTAGAACATACTAATTTTAAGCATGTAGTTTAACATTTAGAAATGGCAGCTGTAAACATTTTACAAATACCACGTATACATTTACTGAGTTAAAGCGCACTGCTTTTTGCAGAGAATGAGAAGAAAAACAACCAAAAGGGGGCAGTGTGCAAGGGGCCTAGTGGGTCCTAAAGAGTAATGTAGCAAGCTGATGGCTGTTTGATGTGGACAAGCAGAGTTCTGTCTTTTTTTTTTTTTTTGTGGTACCGGGGATCAAACTCAGGACCCTGTGCTTGCTAGGCAGGCGCTTATTCCACTGAGCTATATCCCCAGCCCCGAGTTCTGTCTTTTCTTCGAATATTTTTTCTTTCTCCATAAAAAAGCACCCTGCAAATTGTGCACAAGATTGAGAACTGGTGAGACCCTAACATGTTCTTTGTGTGAAATGCTGTCATTTGACAAGGCCACCTCCAGGCTGTCATCTAGAAACAGTAGGCACTTCCCAGAAGCCTACTCAGGGAGGTCAGGCTCGCTCATGTGAGGGAAAGGTTCAGTCACTGTGGGACTGAACAAGAATTTCGGAGGGGTCGTTCTCCCAGGGAGGGCTTTGTATTATTCTTCGTGTGCTAGTAGTTATGTTGTGATCTCAGAGGGCTCCTACATGGTTCATGGTCTCTGGGATGAATGAAAACCACCTGTTGATTTTTTGTTTGTTTGTTTGTTTGTTTGTTTTTCACTGACCTGGCATTGGATATTCCGGCAGAGCATTCAGCAAAATAAATCAGACATAAGTATGAATATGGGTGCAACCAACAGAGCCCAAACATTATGTAGAAACATTGCTCCTTTAGAGAACCTGAATTTTAAGGACTTAAGTCTTTGTCTCTACCTGGTTTTAGATTATGAATGCAACCCTGAAAAAGGGTCTGGAAGAACTTAATATTCACACTTAGGACAGGCAGACTACCGAGACTTCCTCTAAGCCCCAAGGTGTTAGTGGTTAGAAGGAAGAGTAAGGATTCACACCTTAGATTCACTTCTCGTGAATGTTCTTTCTGCTATGTAGCCTTTGTTTTTTGCTTCCTTCCCTGCTTTCCTTTCTCTCTGCTTGTGAAAACGTGCATAGCTCTTCAGTGCACTTTATGGGCATTTAATATTTTATTTGCAAGTTATAAAGACATTGAGGCTTAGAGAAAGTGGCTGGTGGCTAGAAGGGGGTCCTGGTGCCCACTTGCCAGGTAAAGGAATTGAGGCATGGTGATGATGTAATTGGTCCAGTGCCTCTTGGTCTATAGTCTGGTGCGCTTGTGTTTTGAAATATTTCCAGAAAATGATGGCTAGGATTGGGGATTGAGAATGCACTTGGACATGTTCTGTCTGCTGCAGAAGTACTTTTTCCGTAATGATCAAATACCAAAGCCTGGTCCATTAGCGCAGGCTTCGTGCAGAAATGCCTAGTCTAGGAATGTCTTCCTCTAGCATGCAGGCATCACAGAGAAACACTCCAAAGCAGCCTGCCAGCTGTGATGTTTCTCTTGACACATTTATGACTTGATGAGCACAGTAAAGACTGTTAATTTTGTGCTTATATTGAATTTTTTTTATTTGACAAAGTCAAGTCCAAGTGTTCATGTCTGAAGATGGCAGGCGTTGTATGATTAGGTAACTAGTTGTTAGCTTTGAAATTCCAATTGCAAATTCCAGAAGGTACTATTTTTCCCCCTATTTTTCTGACATCATAAGCTGGTAAGTGGTCACACATACTCTTTGTTTTGTTTTTATATTAATGTGAATAAAAGAACTGCCAGTTTCCTCTAGATGATGTTTTAGAAGTATAATCATTTTACTCTGCCTAGTCTGTTCGTAACTTAACCATCCGACGGCTTTTTACATTTTTAACTTCTTAAAAGCTATCACAGAGCAACTTTCTGGGCACATCACCAGTCATCAAGTGTGCTTGTGTTGTTACTCTGTGACCACTCCTGGAGCGCCAGCATCCCCAAGGGCCTCAAGTGGATAGGACAGTGGCCACTGAGGTTAGAGCATCCAGCCTCATCATTAATTTCTTCACTTGAATTTGTCTTGAACACTGTAGGCTCAGTGTTTTTGGGGGAGTGCCCAGTGTCAAGAAAGTCAGGAGTTTATTTTCCCTGCCCGGCTCTTCAGAGGCATAGCCCAGGCCAAGTACAACTTGAATAACCTTCAGGAAGGCTGTGCTGTCCTTCTGTCGGCCGCTGTCTTTGAAAATTGCCTCCAGAGTTAGTGAGCAGGAACAGTTAAGATTTACAAACAATGATGAAGCTTGTCATGCATCTTTCACCATTCATCATCCAGGTGCCGTGCCTGGGCGGTGAAGTGTTCTTCATAAAAACCAGCTCAGTGTGAAATACACCTCGCTGCAATGTTTACTGCTCTGAAGCTCGTCAGCGGCCCTTTATAGTAAATCCAGATTGCGATGTGACATTACAGTATATCATTGCCCGGCGCGGTGGGGTTTACACTAGGAATGAGTGCAGTGCACACCAGATGAGGTGTCCAAATTGAGTTATGTCAGAATTTGGCTGTTATATGGGGATAGCTTTTGTTTTCTGAACACTGAAAGTTAGCTTTATGTGTATTTATATTTATATATAGGCATATACTTCCCGTTGTGCACATATACACAGGGTATACAGTATATACTGAGGTCAGGTTCCAAATGGGCTTCTGGTATAAAGAATGGTACCAGATTTTATGTACCTTCCAATTGTTGTTCATTGGAATTGGCATAAGGAATCTTAGGAGGGAACTAGATAGCTACTTCATGGTAGGAGTAGGTTTCATCTTGCTGTGTGTAAAGTGATCACATTTGCCATCATTTTTTTTAAAAAACAAAGAATGGTTTTCTGGGGTTGTTGTATACTCGAATGATCCCCTGGCTTTAGGGCAAAGAGAAGCAACCCCAGCGGAGTGATTCTACCCATTGCTGAGCACTTTACATATCCTACTGAGCACATGCACTTGTAGAAGTATCTGAAGTCAGTTGTTAATTTATTTTTTTTAGCTCATAACAAAATCCTAGGGCTGCCGCTGTTATTTTGAAAGATGGTGCTTCAAAGAAGAGATTGATGGTATTTAGCTTAAAATCTGCAAAATAAAAGTGCCCACTGAACTTACTGCATGGTCAGGTTTATTTACATTCACCCTAAAAGTCATGATATTAAAAATGAGTTCCATAAAACAGTAAGAGATAAGAACATGTTTTGCAGTCCCATCATCTGCTGCTTAGCACATATATTTTTACATTTTCCATTAAGTGTAGCAGAGCTGTTATAAGAAACATTTTGTGGTCTTTACACATCTGGCTGTATGTGAATCCAGAGTCTGCCCATTTACACCTGCTGAAAGTCTAGGTTAACATCCCCCCCTGTACACGCACACCTTAAGTGTAGTGCTACACAGATCCTTCCCAGATATGCATTGTGCTTTTGCTAGTGGTTCCCTCTTAGTTGTAATGTTTTCTTACTGATAGTGATTACCAGTGCCATGTCTGAGCTTCCTGAAGCATCAGCGGGAACCAGCACAGCCGTATGGTGCTAGCCTCTTGATGGTAAGGAAGCCCAAAGCCTTCCATCGGCTTTCACTCCAGGGAAGGAGAGAATGGCCCCAAATCAACCAGTGTCTGCTTTGGCCTCGGTGAATGGGCCAAGTGCAGTCATAAGAATTTTGAGATAAAACACAGGACAGAGTTAAATTTAAATTTCAGATAAATAACAATGTTTAGTATAAGCATATTCCGTATATTCTATTATACTAACTTATGTGGTGGTTCTAAAACTTAAACTTAATTCAGCATCCTGTGTTTGGTTTGCTAAGCCTGGCTTCCTTTGTTTCACACGTGCCCTCTCTGAACCAAGGTGTGTACAGGGCAGAAATGGGAAGTGCAGTACCTTCCTAAGCATTCCCAGGAGTTACTTCTGTTTGTTTTGGGGAGAGTTGGTTTTTTTGTTATTGCTTGTTTTCATTATTGTTGCAGTGTGAGGTATCGAACCCAGGGCCTTTGGACTCAGCCACATCCCCACCTATCTATTCATTTATTAAATGCTCAGACAGGATCTTGCTAAGTGGTCGAGTTGCAGTGTGTGAAGTGATCATTTTCACGATCCTGTTTTATCAAAACAAGGAACCCTTGAATGTTCCTCCTGTCTCAGCCTCCCATCCAGTAGTTTAAAAAGTTGTTTTAGTTTTATTTCTATAGTTACAGTTTGGCACTGATCTTACTTGTAATGGTATCTTACGTTAGATTAAGCCATCTTATAGGTGTCTCAGTAAAACATTTCTGGACCATAGTTTATTCTTGAAAATAGTAATTATATTTTTCTACTGGTTAGGTAATGCATAGGTCCAAAATGGTCAAGAGAATCTTACTTCTTTCTTTGTATCTTATAGGTTGTATCCTCTAGACGCGTTAGTAGAACGGAAAAAAAATCAGTCCATTGCTGCTCAGAATCAAAATGGGAATTTGTGCTTCTTGTGCATTTTCTTTGATTTTTCCCTGTAGTCCTGCGAGGCCTAAGAGTGACTGTTACTGTTCTCCTGCAGGGCCAGTTTCTCAGTGTATCTCCTAATTCCTCCCAGGATATAAACTGATGGCTCCATCAGTGAAGCAGTACAGTAAGTCCTCAACTGATGGACAAGTTCCCTTCCTGGAAGTGTTTGTAAGTTGCATTTGTTCATAAGTCCAACAAAGTGAATCTTACACACCTTTGACACAAATATACAATATATATTGTTTTGTGCTTCCTAGCAGTCCCCTCCACATCACCACTGCTTCCCACCATTTTGGGCTCTGACTGAGCACTGCATTACTATACACATCGTACTGTACAGTGAGCACACAGCATCACAGTTGTGACAGTGCCTGGCAGGCACGAGTGCTACTTCCGTGATTTGTTCACAACTGTGAATGTTCATAATGCAAGGTCTGTTTGCATTTGTGAAAGCTCACAACTCAAATGTTCATAAGTTGGAGACTTACTGTAACAAACTCATGAGTGCCTGCGGCGTACTTGGGCGTACTGTGAGGCCCTACTGGCATGGGTGCAGTGGTGGCTCAGTGTCAGCAGTCTCAAGAGGCTTCCCTGGGCTTTCTGACCATCAAGCAGCCTTGCCTCTGAGCCTCCGTGGGGTGTGGTCTTGATTAGGGCTGTGCTGTTTTGATGGTATTCAAGTCTTTTGAGTTCTTCTCCATAAACCTGGGGGCATTTCCTTTTCTAAGTACAGAAACCAGGATTATAGGCAAACTCTGCGGATAAGTGCTCCAAACATGCAGCCTTAAGGCATACTTCATTTCTGTTCCTTACGTAGCTACAGAGGTGGGAAAGAGCTTGATTTTTTTTGTTGTTGTTCCTAGAAGTTTTATTGAGATATAATTCACATACCGTAAAATTCACTTTTTAAAATGTACAATTCAGTGGTCTTTAATAAAGTATATTGCAGCTATCAGCACTGTCTAGTACCAAAACGTTTCCATCATCCCAGAAAGAATCCCCATATCCATCATCCATCACTCCCCCCTCCCCCCCCCGCAACTAGTATACTGCCTTTGTCTGTAGCTTTGCCTAGTCTGGATGTTCTACGTAAATGGAACCAGACAGTGTGTGTGATGTTTTGTTCCCTTATTCCTCCATTTAGCCTAGTGTTCTTAAGGTGTGTCCATATTGTAGCATGTTTCCATTATATGGAAGAGCTCGGTTTGAGTTAAAAAAACTTGCAGGACTCAGCAAATCTATTAAACCACAAGACTTCCAAAGTGAAAAGTATATTTTATCTCCTTTTATTAATCTCCAACTCTTGACATTAAACATATGTACATGCCTGATGGACAGAGCCTCCTCTGAAATGAGAGGTGGTGGTGTGTGTGGAGCTTGCACAGCACAAGTTGTGTTACTTTCCTGCTTTACGGTAATGCTATTCGTATTAGTTCTTCGGGTTACCATAATACAAGACCACAGACTAGAGAGTTTAAACAACAGATATATATTTTCTCATAGCTCTAGAGGCAGGAAGTCCAAAATCAAGATGCTGCCAGGGTTTTTTGGTAAGCTTGTGTTGTGAGGGTGCAGACTACCATCTACCACTGTGTCCTCACATGGCCTTGTGTGTGTGTGTGTGTGTATAAACAGAGTGACTTCTGGTCTCTCTTTTTCTAAAGTGTGTGTCTTTGTTACTGTTTCTCTTATTGTTGAGACAAAATACCTGACACCCAAAATTAGGGAAGGAAAGGTTTATTTAGCTCACAGTTGAGGGAGGTTTCAGTCCATACTCGCCTGGCTCCAAGGCAGAGTGGCACGTGACAGAGGACAACAGTTCATGGTGGTGGAAGACAGCAAAAGCAGCAAGAACAAAAGGGAGGACCGGCAGAGAGCAAGCCTCTTTCCCTCCTTTATATTGTATGCAAGCTACCTGCCCGAGGAGGGTGTAGCCCTCACACCCATAACCCCAGCATTGGGCCAGGAATCAATCATAAACTCTAGAAGCCCGCTCATGACTGTATGAGGGTTTGGGGGGCATCCAGACACAAATCGTAGCAGTCAGTCTCTCAACAGGCCCTATCTCTAAATGTAGTCACATGGAGGGGCCGTGGACATAGTGCAGTCCATAACACCACTGAAGGGTTTTATGTCTTCAAATGTCTCCTCTTCTGAGCAAGGTGCTTGGGAAATAGGCAAAGAGGAGCTGAAATTTGATGGGTCAGCGTATATGGAAGACTTGGCTGTGTTTCCTGCCCTTACTGCTTCAGATTTAGGGTTGCTAGCCACTGTCTTCCCTTGATCTCTGACACACGGAGGCCACCCTATGTTGGGCGCTCCTCCGGGGCCAGAGCCACAGAGCTGGGAGAGTCTCTCAGAAATGGAGAATGTGGTGGTCGTTCACACCCCAACACCTAGAGCACTTCACCCCTCACCCCCTACCCTCTGTGCAAATTTTGGTGTCCTTTCTTGTTATTTTCTGTCTCTGTCCCCTCCCCCTTTCTATCTTCCTGTGCTTGTCTCTTTGTCTCTGTCTGTCTGTCTTGCTTAATTTAGGAAAGCAATTTCTGATTCTTTGCCATATTTGCCTTCCAAACAGTCTGCATACCTCAAGTAATTTAACTCTGACATTCTCCTACAGATGAGAATTTGCCAGTTTTTCTGGCCAAGATGGCAAGGAATTAGGGTCTCCACATATAGGGATGTGAATGACAGAGCAGTACATGTTTCTAGGTGTTGTTATGTATCATTGCGAAGTAGGTTCAGAGTAAGCCTAACCCTGGTTAGAGGTCATGAACTAGCTAATGTCCAGCACACATCAGCCAAATACAGAAAATAACCTTACTCTGTGAAGCACTTTGACATAGACATTTTGTTTAATCTGAACAATAATTTTATTAGGCTGTGAGAGTTTTTTTCTCTCTGACACCAAATAGTCCTGACCCCAGCTGGGTGTCCTGTAATCAGTTCAGTGCTGACACTAGTTAACTCTCTGGGGTTGACCTAGACCCTATAAGTTAAGAGCTCAGTCCTCCAAGACTGTCCCCACTTTAGACTCCAGCCAAAGGTACAGTGCCCACATTGCTATACCCCTACTAGGCTTCGTAACCCACTGGAACAACTCACAGAACTCAACAACGCTTTATGTACGATTAACTGATTTTCCTGTAAAGGATTTAATCCAGGGACAGCCAATGGAAGGATGCAAAGGCAAAGTATTGGGACAGGGGTGAGGGCTGAGTGGCAGAGTCTGTGTGCCTTCTGGAAGTTGCGTGTTTCTAATCAAGGCTTGGTCTTTCTGGCAGTCAGTCCTATCATAAAGTTATATAGTGGGCCACTGGGAGTCATTTCATTTGAACAAAAGCCTCCTGTTACTCTTACCACTTAGGAAATTTTGAGCCAGAAACTGGTCTCCAAAATGAAATATCTTTTATAATACCACAGAAAGGTAGGCAAAATTATTGACCCTATTTTAGAGGCAAAAAACTGCTGAGTAGAGAGAACAGGTAACAGAGCTGGGACTGGAGTGGAGCTATAGTTTTTTTTTTTTTTTTTTTTTTGCAGTACTGGGGATCGAACTCAGGACCCTGCACTTGCTAGGCAGGTGCTTATTCCACTGAGCTGTATCCCCAGCCCCTGGAGCTATAGTTTTAATGTCCTCTTCAACACTCATGTTGAACTTTAATTGCCATTATAAAAACATTAAGAGAAGGGGCCTTCAAGAAGTGATTGGGTCATGAGGGCTCTGTTTCCTGACTGGATGAGGGCTGGCATGTCAGGGGTAGGCTCCTAACAAAAAGATGAACTCTGTTCCCATTATGTCTTGTGTACCTTCCTTTCTGTTCTGCCATAGGATATTGTAACACCTCCCTGATGCCAACACCATGTTCTTAAACTTTCTAGCCTTCAGAACTGTGAATCAAATTTGTTCATTATAAATTACTCAGTCCCGGGTATTCTATTGCAGCAGCAGAAAAAGGACTAAGATAAGGGGCAGAAGACAGATACAAAACAAGCTCTAGCTGACCTTATCTCCCTGACTCATCAATTAGAGACAGTTTCCCACCTCCATTTCCAGTATTGAAACCCCTCCCTTTAGCCTGATGTCTTACATCTGCTCCATCCAGGATGGTGGCTACCAGACACACAGTGCTATTAAAATTTTTACTGATTAAAGATCCAGTTCCTCTATCATGATAACCACTTTTCAAGTGCTCAGTAGCCACACATGCCTAGAGACAACCATATTGGATGGTGCAGGAATCGAACATTTCCATCACTGTAGAAAGTTTTATTGGACTTTGTGGACTTTTATAGTGATAGCTTGTTGTTTAAATCTGAGAACAAAAGCATGATCACAAGTACCACATGTCCAACCATCATGACTTTAAAAGTCTAGCTTTTGTAGGATCATCGGCTCTTAATCAGATAATCCATTAGTGAATGGTGACAAGCACTCACTGATCTTGAGACCAAACCTGTGATACATATTTGTTTTTAGAAATAGCTGGAGGTCAGTAACAAACATAAAATGTGGTTGATCTCAGTTCAAGAATGACAGTACTTGCTGTGCATGGAAAACTTGCCTAACAGCCTTGAGCAGTATGTGAGTTTTGGGGACTCACATACTGACACTGAAACCAAGATTTGGACAGTGGGATTTTATCACTATCAGATATATGAT
>PVLD010023009.1:0-28230 GCA_004027595.1 Dinomys branickii | reverse complement strand
CATCCAGAGCTAATTCCCTTCTATGTTCTCTATAATTCTGTATTTCCTCAATCGTTTTTGTATTAACAGAAGTGAAGATAACTTTATATTATACAGCATCCAGTGCAAATTCCCTACTATCTTCTCTATAATTTGGTATTTCCTTTAATGTTTTTGTGTTAACTAATGTGAAGATAACTATGTAATACAACATCCAGTGTAATACAACATTCAGATCCAACAGATGTCAATTCCCTACTAAATTCTGTATAACTTTGTAAAAAAAAAAAAAAGCAAAAGAAATAACCTGTCAATTTTGCATCACAAAAAGAAAACTGATGGAATTTTGATGAACATTACATTGAAACTATAGGTCAATTTAAAAAATTTATATATTGAAATAATATTTCAGGAGATGAGTGTGGATGAGCACGATATATGACTCTGTTAGTTTTGAGCTTCTTTAACTTCTCTCAACTATGTTTGCAATATTCAGTGTAGAAAGCTTGTATCTCTTTTGTTAAAAACCATTCCTAAATATTTTTTATGTTTAAATGTTATTATAAATAAAAACATTTCAACTTAGCTTTCTTACATTTGTTGCTATTTTATAGAAGTACAATTGACTTTATATATGACTTTATATTCTCTGAAGAACTTTGCTTTTGAGGGGAATAAAATGAGACTGTAAAAGACAAGTAAGTTGAGGAAAAGGCAAGTAAAAAGAGATCAGGAGACACAAGTGATTATTCTACATGAAGACTTTCAGAAGATGGTAATGAAAAAAGCAGTTCCATGCCAGTTAGTTCTTGCTATGTAACATTTCCCAAAACTTGGTGCCTTAAAATACTACACATGCCATTTTTTCACAGCCCCATGAACTGAGTAGTTCTACATTCAGCCTTATCTTTGTCTCAGAAATATCTGAAAGATATTTTATTCTATGTGAGAATTAATCAATTTGTTTGGGGAAAATAAGTTTGAGCGCAGAACATTATTGAATAGAACATGAACAACTCTGTACAGACTCATAACATTAGAAATAACTAGATACTTCGTAAGTATTTACTTGCTACTTAATCTAAAAGACTGATACACCTCCATCAATTCATAAAAGAAAAAGATTTATAAAATAAGAGAAAAGACTAAAAATCTTATTCACTTACTTTTTAAATAATTTTAGACTGTACAAAATCAACAACCAAGATTCATAAGGCAGAAGCAGTATTTTTTACATACAAAAATATTCACTTTCTCATAGATAAAAAGAAAATAATTTTGAAATAAAATGTTATGAGGCATATATATGTATTCCAATACTCAATATAGAAAATTTTCAGATTGATCTTTTATATGCAATGGAGTACTACTCTACCATAAATAAGGATAAACTGTAGCCATTAATAGAAAAATGGATACACCTTGAGACCATAATGTTAAGTGAAATAACTCAGACATGCAAACTTAAATATAGCACCTTTTCTCTTGTATGAAAAAAACAATATAAATAAAAGCAAGAGAGAAGATAGATAATAGGAAATAGGGAGACAGATCTTCTGCAAAGTGGGAGGGAAACAGAGATAGAAGGAGGGGGAAGGAGAGGTGGTGATGAAAAAGTATGCACAGGCGCCCGCTCTCCGCAGGGGTGTCATCATCATATACTGCACACACGTACTAATAAAACAAATTGAAAAAAGTTGGTTTTTTTCTGTACTTTCTTTTTCTCTGTCTTAATAGCCATAAAACCCCAGATGGCTCTTTCAGAAACTTGAGTTTCATCCTTTAGTTACTCTCTACTGTAATTCAGCATCGAATACATTTCTTGATTTGATTCACCGCATCATCTTTATATTTATGTGATATTTCTATTTTTCTCCACCTCCATGTAAAATACTCCATTTCTCTCTCTAAGGCCATAACTTCCCAATCAATTTCCCGTATCCACTCATGCTCATTGCTCAAATACTCCACACTGTAGCCAAGGTAATTTTTTTGTAAACTCAATTTTAACCAACCCATTTGTCATCAAAACAATTTAAGGAAGCTCACTGCCCTTGGATAAAGTAGAAAATCTATAGTCCAACCTGACAAGCCTGCAGTAGCTCCGTGTGCAACACACCGCCCCCTCCTTGCCCACAACCTCAGCTCCTTCGCATTGCTCCATTCAGTATGGTTTCCTGACCAAACTGTCCTGCCCGCTCGCCTCAGCCTTTTGCTCCCCGTTCCCTTCGAAGACACCTCCTTTCCCTACTTTACCTCATTATTCAAGTCTCAGTTTGATGTCATTTCTTCCTGAAGACTTCCCCTTAACTCCAAGAGAAGATCCTTTTCTTTTGCACATAGTATTTGTATTACTTTGCAAAGCCGGCTTCATCTATAATTACATGTTCAATGTCTGTTATCCCAACTAAACTGTAATTTCTAAAGATGTAAACTTGATCAGTAATATAGTCATACAGTTGCTTATGTCTCTCTGCAGTAATTATGAATTCCTGTATGCATTCTATGTGCACTAAATACAATATCTGTTCTTAATAGATGTCAATAAGTACTAATCATAAAAATCTTTGTTCCACCTCAGCATGTTTTCAACAAAATGTATTACACTCTCAGGATTATACTCAGTGTGCCAAATGAAAAGTCACTTCAGCTGTCTCAGCATGGTAACTTAAGTATTTAATCACTTAGGCATAATTTTAACCATAATAGCTGAGTGAGAGTGCTCCAGAGAGGTCTTGGTCTAAGGCCACTGGAATTTTAAATCTTATTAAAATGACATAGCCTTGGCACAGGTGAATAGAGAGTATTGCCCAGGGCTTGGTCACACCAATCTGACTTTAGTCAGGCCTTTACATTTACATATACAAAACTTTACACATGTCTTAATTTAGAAAAGGTAAAGGTAACTTAATTGCCAACAAAACTCTATGGCAAATAGATTAAAGGTTATGCCACTTAAGTTTCATTTCTAAATTGAATAGTTTATTTAATTGGACTTTTTAGGGCATCTTCTTAGTTTCCTGGCTATTGTATTAACTATACTAAGGATGATGTTTGGATATACCAAAAATATATGGTGAATTGTGAATGAGATGACACATTTTGTGATGATCTAACACTAAGTTCCAAGATTTATAAGGCAGAATAATTGTATAAGCACTGAGACAGGCTTCATTAAAATAATGTGACTTGTTCTAGGAGATAACTGAGCCCAGCTAAGCACAGCACCAGCTGCAATCCAAATGGTGAAATTTTCATGTGAAGCACTAAGTGATCATTTAGAGATTTTTAAACCACAGAGGAAACCCACAAATTACTATAACAGACGTTGTTTATGTTGACACTTGTATGTACGATCAAAAAGGCATTTTTCCCTAAGTGTGCCCTTAAAAGAATTTCATAGAAGAAAAAATAAAAACTCCATTGACCTGCCATAGCAACAAAGAATAAAATTAGAAAATTGTTTTGTTTATTTTTCGAATATAATTATATAAACAAATGGTTAATGAAAAATGATAATTTTCTTATCCTCAATGAATATTATTTAACGAAGTAAACACTATATTCTGATGATACTAAGGAATCGTGAAATAAAGTATATTATACTTTTTACTGTGTAGGCGTAAAATATACCCAAAAAGTTTTACACATTCAAAGGTGGAATTCTGGGAGGTAACTGAATGACAGGGTGCTGTGTCCATCAGCGGATTGGTCCATTGTTAGGGTTTGTGTCTAGATGTCCTCCCCAAAGCCTCATTCAGTCATAGGGCAGGTCCCAGAGTTTCTGATTGATTCATAGTTCGTTTCTGAGGTTATGGGTGTGGGTGCTGCACCCGCCCTGGGATGGGCAGCCTGCATACAATATAAGGCAGGGAAAGGGGCTTACTCGCTCTTCCCCCATTTGTTCTTGTTCCTTTTGCTGTCTTCCAAAGCCATGAACTGTTAACCCTCAGTGTGCCACCCTGCCTTGGAGACAGCTGATTATGGACTAAAACCTCCACAAATTTTAACCTAAATAAACCTTTCATTCTTTAATTAGGGTGTCAGGTATTTTGTCTCAGAAATAAGGGAAAAGTAACTGGACAGAATTTTGTACCAGAGAAATTAGGTCATTGCTGTGACTATACCTGACCATGTGGTTCAAGAGCCTTTGGGAATGGGTTGTGGGAAGTGTTTGGCAAGGTTCAGAGATGTCACCTGAAAGAGTAGAACTAGAAAACCTTAGGCTGTTTTGTATGGGAGATTCTGGTCAGAGCTCAGATCAGAAGGCTGATAGAAATCCCACTGGTAAAGACCAGCATCTGGAGGTTTCTCCTGGGAAGAAGAACTGCACTGGTTGTTGGGCTCCAGATGATGTGTATTATAGCTTGGCAGAAAGTTTGTCTGCACTTTGCTTATGTCCAGAGACATTGCCTGAGACTGAGATTAAGGGTGGAAGAATAATTAATCTGGTAGAAGAAATTTCAAGGCAGTCTAATGTTGAGGTGGTGGCATGGCTGTTGTTGGGGGCTTTTAGCCAGATATTTATGTTGAGAATCAAGAGCAAAGAGCACAGCAGGATGATATAAAATGTGAGTTTGGAGGTTCCACATTTCTCTTTTCTTCCATACTGTGGTCTCTTCGCCCACATAAAGGCATTTTATTCTCTTTACTTCTCTCTGCACTGCAAAAAACAATCAGTGACCATGGCCTGAAACCTCTGAAACTGTGAGCCAAAATAAGCTTTCCTACTTTTAGTTGTTTAAGTTTCTTTGGTCACAGCAGTGAAGCTTACACAGGCAGCTTTCTTAAACCCCATCCAAACTGTGTTTTTCAAGAATCAAGATGGTAAGGTAGAGACAGGGAGGGAGTTTGGCTGCAGAAGCAGCATCTGAGTGGCCCATCTGTGTGGAACTCTCGGCAGGTGAGGCATGCACCTGCACTCTGCCCTGATACTTTGGGTTGGGAAGGAGCTCAGCCCAGGAAACAGCATCTGAGCAGCCTTCAGTGTGGAACTCTTGGCACAAAGCTTAAGGGGCAGTTTCCCACAGAAAGGGAGCCAATGGAGCAGCCTTTGCACAGACCTTTGCCAGGTGAGCTGCCTGGGTAGTTTGTAGCTCAACACTTTTCATCTGACCTCCAAAATGACAACACAGAGGAGCAATACGCAGTCTCAGAACACAACCCCACCCAGAACAAGTCCAGGAAACAGTGATATAGGAGAACTAGGAAGCCACATACCTGCAATTTCTGAAATGATCACATCTGAAGTAAAGAAACAACTCCATTAGGCCATAGAAGAGATTAAAGCAGAAATAATCTCTCAGGCAAAAAATGAAGTGAAAATAATAATGGAAAAAATGCTCAGCACATATAGAGAAGAAACAGCTAAAACAATAGAAGAACATAGGAAGCAAATAGAAACATTACACGAGCAATTTAGGAATGAATTAGAACAAATAAAACAGACTCAAAGAGATTGGCAGGAAATGAAAACTTCCACTGAAAGCGTGCAAAACTGCTTCAATGAAGCTTTAAGATAGAATTTAAGATCTTGAAGGCAGCAATGCAGCTAGCAACCATGAAATGATCTCTCTAAGTCATCAAGGATCCAGGAAAAATCAATCCAACAGCTGCAAGATGAGGTAAAAAGAAATAATATCTGAGTAATAGGAGTCAATGAAACAGCAGGAGGCAACACAAACGATATAAAAAGAATATTTGCAGAAACAATAGCAGAAAATTTCCCAAGTATGGTAAAAGATACTGAAGTGCAGTTAAACGAAGCATATAGAACTCCAACAATCCATAACCCAAATAAAGACACACCCAGACATATAATAGTCAAGACCCCAGAAATCCATCAAAAGAACACAATATTAATAGCAGTTAGAGAAAAGAGATCACCTATAAAGGAAAGCCCATCAGAATCACAGCAGACTTCTCAACAGAAACCATGAAATTAAGAAGAGCTTGGAGTGAGGTATTACAGATTCTGAGACAAAAGAGCTTCCAACCCAGACTGATGTATCCTGCAAAACTATCCTTCAAATTCAATGGAGAAATAAAATATTTCTATGACAAAGAACAACTGAAGAATTTCATGAGTGCCAAACCAACATTACAAAAAGTACTAAAAGATATTCTAGACAGAGAAAAAAGACACCATAATCTCAAGAACAATAGAAAGGAACCCTCAAGCAGAACAAGCAAGTAAACAGATAGCAAAAGTAGGAAAGCAACAAGTCAATAGCATGACAAGAATAACCCAACATATAACAGTTATAACCACTAATGTAAATGGCCTTAATTCACCAGTCAAAAGAAACAGATTGGCAGTGTGGATTAAGAAACAAAATCCAACAATATGCTGTATACAGGAAACACACTTTACTCAAAAGGAAATCCATAGACTGAAAGTTAAAGGATGGAAAACAATTCTCCATGCAACAGATTCCCAGAAAAAAGCAGGGGTAGCTATTATGTTTGCAGACCATGTGAACTTCAATCCGAAAACAATCAAAAGAGATAAAGAAGGTGTTGTGGTTGATACATTGTGTGAACTTGGGGAGTGTAGAGGTTTGGCTGAGTGACTCAGCAGGAAACCAGGGTGCTTACTTTGTATGCATCCTGTGCCTGTGGAAAAGGAGGGCATGGAGATTTTGTGAGTGATACACGCCCCCTGGGTGGGGGGTAGCCTGTTTACAATGTAAGGGAGCAAAAGAGGCTGCTTGCTGCCATTCCTCCCTCTTGCTCTGGTTGTTTTTGCTGTGTTCTGCTGCCATGAACGTTTGCCCTCTGCCATGTGCCATTCTGCCTCTGAACCAACCAAGTATGGACTGAAACCTCCATAAACTGCAAGCTAAATAAAACTTTCCTTCCTTCATTTTGGGTGTTGGGTATTTTGTCTCAGCAATGAGAGGAAAGTAACCAAGACAGAAGGCCACTACATGCTAGTTAGGGAAAAGCTGCAAGAGGAAGAGATAACAATCCTAAACATTTATGTAGCAAATACTGGAGAACCAAACTTTATAACTCAAATCTTAACAGACATGAAAAACCACCTAATCAATAACACTATTGCAATAGGGGACCTAAACACCCCTTTGACGCAAAGAGACAGGTCAACTGGACAAAAACTCAGCAAAGAAATAACAGACCTGAACCAAATGTGAGAACAAATGGACTTAGTAGGTGTATACAGAGTGTTCCACCCCACAACATCAGAATACACATTTTCCTCAGGTGCACATGGGACTTTCTCTAAAATAGAGCACATTCTAGCCCATAGAGCATACCTACCTAAATGTAAAACAATTTAAATTATCCCATGCATATTATCTGACCACAGTGCAATGAAATTGGAAATTAATACCAAAGGGAACTCCAAAAACCCCATAAATACTTGGAAATTAGACAACAACCTCCTGAATAACCAATGGGTCACACAAGAAATTAAAGAAGAAATTAAAAAATACCTACAAACAAATGAAAATGCAAACACAACATACTGGAACCTGTGGGATGCAATGAAAGCAGTCCTGAGAGGGAAATTTATAGTGATGAATTGATATATAAAGAAAACAGAAAGAGTGCAAATAAATAGCCTAATTCTACACTTCAAACTTTTAGAAAAAGAACAAGCCAAACCAAAAGCCCAAAGAAGGGAGGAGATTATAAAACTCAGGGCACAAATTAATGCAGTTGAGACGAAGAAAACACTACAAAAAATAAGTGAATCAAAGAGTTAGTTCTTTGAAAGAATAAATAAAATTGATAAACCCCTAGCCAACCTTATCAAAAAGGAAAAATTCAAATTCATGCAATAAGGAATGAAAAGGATGAAATCACTACAGATCCCACAGAAATTCAAAAGATCATTAATATCTACTTTGAAAATCTTTACTCCCATAGGGTAGAAAACTCAGAAGCAATGGACAGATTCCGAGAAATGTACAAATTACCAAAATTGAATCAGGAAGATACAAAAATCCTGAACAAACCAACATCAATTAAGGAGATTGAAAATATCATTAAAAACTTACCGACAAAGAAAAGCTCAGGCTATGATGGATTCACAGCAGAATTCTATGAAACATTCAGTGAAGATTTAATGCCAACACTCCTCAAACTCTTCAGTGAAATTGAAAAGAAAGCAATTCTCCCTAACTAATTTCTAGAGGCAAGTATTATACTGATATCAAAACCAGAGAAGGACCGAACCAAGAAAGAGAACTATAGGCCAATCTCCCTAATGAACATAGATGCAAAAATATTCAGTAAAATACTAGCAAATAGAATGCAGTGAATCATAAGGAAAATTATACGCCATTACCGGTTGGATTTATTCCAGGAATGCAGGGATGGTTCAATATTCACAAATCAAATAATGTAATATACCATATCAACAGAGCCAAAGACAAAAACCACATGATCATCTCAATAGATATAGAAAAAGCTTTCAATAAAGTCCAACATGCATTCATGTTAAGAACTCTAGAAAAAATAGGAATAGATGGTCTCTACTTCAATTTAATCAAAGTCATCTATGATAAACCAACAACCAACATCATACTCAATGGACAAAAACTGAAAGCTTTCACTTTAAAGACAGGAACAAGACAAGGATGTCCACTGTCACCACTACTAGGGGCTGGGGATATAGCTCAGTGGAATAAGCGCCTGCCTGGCAAGCGCAAGGTCCTGAGTTCGATCCCTGGTACCGGGAAAAAAAAAAAAGAAACACTGTCACCACTACTATTCAACATAATACTAGAAGCATTAGCCAGAGCAATTAGACAAGAGAGAAAAGTAAAGGAATACGGATAGGAAAGGAAGAAGTAAAACCATCGCTATTTGCAGATAATATGATACTTTACATGGAAGACCCCAAAAACTCCACAGGAAGACTCCTTCAATTAATTGATAAATTCAGCAGAGTAGCTGGATACAAAGTCAACACCGAAAAATCAATAGCATTCCTATACACAAACAACAAACAGACTGAGAGAGAAATTAAGGAAACCATACCTTTTACAATAGCATCCAAGAAATTGAAATTTTAGGAATCAATCTAACAAAGGATGTAAAAGATTTATTCAATGAAAATTACAGTACTCTGAAAAAAGAGATTGAAGAGGATTTCAGTAAATGGAAAAACATTCCCTGCTCATGGGGTTAGGAAGAACCAACATTGTGAAAATGGCCATACTACCAAAATTGTTGTACAGATTCAATGCAATTCCCATTAAACTACCATCAGCATACCTCACAGATCTGGAGAAAACATGCCTTAAATTCATCTGGAACCAGAAGAGACCCAGAATAGCAAAAGCAGTTCTGGGCCACAAGGTCAAGTCAGGTGGAATCACAATCCCTGACCTGAAATTATACTACAAAGCTACTGTAATAAAATCAACCTGGTACTGGCTCAAAGCAGACCTGAGGATCAATGGAACAGACTGGAAGATACAGCCACAACCACAAACACACTCAGCCACCTAATCTTTGACAAAGGGGCCAAACAAGCCCACTGGAAGAAAGATAGCCTCTTTAATAAATGGTGCTGGAAAAATTGGCTTGCCTCTCACTGAAGACTGAAAATAGACCCAAGTCTATCACCGTGCACCAAACTCAAGTCAAAATGGATCACAGATCTCAATATTAAAACAAATACTAAATCTATTGGAAGAGATAGTAGGTAAAAATCTTGAAGACATGGGAGTAAACAGAGAGTTCATGAAGAAAAATCAAAGTGTAAGGGAAACACTTCAAAGAACCAGTACCTGGGAACTCATCTTACTGAAAAGTTTTTGCACATCTAAAGAAATCACCAGAAAAGTAAAACAAAAACAAAAAAAACAAAAACCCCACAAATTGGGAAAAATTCTTAGCTGGCTGTCCGTCAGACAAAGGTTTTCTAACTAGAACATACAAAGAATTAAAAAACATGAACCTGTCAAGATTCAAAGATCCAATCCAGAAATGGGCATCTGAGATGAATACACACCTCTCAGATAAAGAAATAAAAATGGCAAATAAATATATGAGAAAATGTTCTACATCTTTAGTCATTTGAGAAATGCAAATAAAAACAACACTGAGATTTCATCTAACCCCAGTAAGATTGGCCAGCATCAAGAAATCATCCAATAACAAATGCTGGTGAAGCTGTAGAGAAAGAGGAATTCTTCCCTGCTGGTGGGAAAGCAGACTGGTGAATCCCCCGTGGAGATTGGTTTGGAGATTCCTCAGCAAACTAGGTCTAGAGGTTCCATTCAACCCAGCTATTCCCCTTCTGGCTATTTTCCCAGAAGTTCTGAAAGCATCACATCACCGCGATATATATGCACCCATGTTTATAGCAGCGCAATTTGTAATAGCTAAATTGTGTAAGCAACCCAAACGTCCATCCAAAGAGGACTGGATAAAAAAACTATGGCATTTTTATATAATGGAATATTACTCAGTTATAAAGAAAGACAAATTTGAGGATATTATACACAAACGGTCACAATTAGACACCATACTCATAAGTGAAATAAATCAGATGTACATATGCAAGCAATGTATTGTATCACTAGTGTACGAACCTGAAAGTGGGAATATAAATTAGGAGGTGTGAAGGGAATCTGCTCAAAAGTAAAGAGCAAATGTGATGAGGGGAAGGAGAAAAGGAAGAAAGGGATAAATATATATGTATGTATGTACATATATGCAGGATGGCTAACATGGTTCCACTATTGACTTATGTAGCTTTATGGTAAGGAACAGTTAATGATTGATTGATTGATCAAGATTGTATGTCTATAGGTGTTTTCCTGAGCATACACTTTGAAGTTATCAATATGTAATACAACAACCATTGTTAATTCCATCACTTTGTCTATAATTCAATTTTGATTGTACTGTTCTTGTACTGCTTTGTGTCTCTTTGTTAATGTTTTCCTTTTTTGTTTGTTTTCTTTTATACTTTTAAAAAGAAGAAAATATTGTGAGTTTGACCAGGAAAAAGCTCCAGTGAAGCTGTGGACTACAGTGATAGAGCTGAGGAGATATTGATTTCTGAGAAGGAACAGGAGACTACACAAGATGGCCTAAGGTCATCACTAGAAGCAGCAAGTCTCTACCCTTTGCAGCCTCAAAACTGCAAAAGTGAAAGATTTTGCTTTGAGGAGAAAGCCACAGAGCACTATGCTCCAGAAGAGTGGTAGCAGAGGTACCAGGTCCTCAAATGGCAGCAACCTATAGAATTTATTACTCAGAATCAGGTTCACAGTACTCAGTGATCCAGGTACTTGACCCTTACAGCTGAGAGAGAGGAAAGCTTGGCTACTGCTCCAGTTGGCAGCAGACTTTGGCATCACCCACATGGTAGTGGTTTTAGGCACATGCAGAATGCAGGAGTTCTGAGGTTAAAAAGGCTTCCACCTAGATTCCAGAAGGCCTGGGTGGCCAGGCAGTGTGCCCTTGAGAGGGCAGTGTGTGAAGCTGTGAATGAGAAGCCAAAGGTGCAGTGGTGACCTCAGAAGGTTGGAAAAGCCAGAAATGTGGATCATCTAAGGAAAGTTGCAAGGAGGCAGCAAAACAGGCCTAAGAGAGAAGCCATGGGAGCTACAACTATCACAAGTGCCATAGGGATGGAGCCACACCAGCCTTTGGAGCTCACAACTTAGCACAGATCACTTCTGATATTTCCACCTGGAACTACAGGACTTGATCCTTGCTGGATGTTGGACTTGCTTTGGTCCAAATGCTTTGTATCCCCGTTTGTACCTCTTGGAATGGTAATGTTTATATTGTACCATTGAATGCTGGAAGTGTTTAACTTTTCATTTGTACAGGGACTCACAGCTAAGAGTTTGCCTTAGGTCTTGGAGGAGACTTGGGACTTGGACTTTTCAGCAATGCAGAAACTGTTAGAACTTTAGCAATTCTAAGAGATGGACTGAAATGCCTTTTGAAAAGAGATGTACAGGTGAGCAATTTTGTGATTTGTGTCTAGATGTCCCCTGCAAAGCCTCATGCAGTCATGCGGGGACACCTTCTAGAATTTGTGACTGACTTGTGGTCCAATGCTGGGACTATGGGTGGGTACTACACCCACCCTGGGGTGGGGAACCTGCATGCAATGGAAGGGAAAGAAAGAGGCTTGCTCTTCACTCCCCTCTGTGTGCTGTTGCATTTGCTGTTTTCCGTTGCCATGAACTGTTGCTCCTCTGCCATGCCTCCCTGCCTTGGAGCCAGCTGATTATGGACTAAAACCGCCACAAGCTATGAGCTAAATAAATCTTTCCTTCTTTAATTTGGGTGTTGGGTATTTTGTTTCAACAGTGACAGGAAAGTACCCAAGACATGCATCAATGAGTTCATGGCTGACGGTGCTGTTCAGAGATGGGGCCTGATCAGAAGAGAATGAAGCCCTGGGCTTGACCTGAAAGGGTATAGTCTTGTTCTTGGCCCTCCCCTCAATCTCTGCTTCCTGCCTGCCATCGAGTTAGCAGCTCTCCTGCAGCAGGCTCTTTCACCATATCATTTCAGCTTTGGAGCCAGACAACCATGGACTGGATCCTCTGAAACCATGAGCCAGAATGCACCTTTCCTCCTAAGGTGACAGGTGTCAGGTGTTCCATCCCAGTGACAGTAAAGTGACTAATACAACTGTGTATCATTATCTTTTACAAAAATATACATTAATCATGATGATACCCCAAATTAATTTCTGAGAGGCTAGGATACAATACCATCTGACACAATAGAGATCTGTCCAAAATATTTAATGTTTATTTCACATTGGCTAGCGATTAATGCTGAGGGTTAGCCTGAAGAGATTTTTTAAGAATGGCTGTGTCTTAAGTACAACTTCTCTATTTTGATAGTTTGGGGAGACTGAATAGTTTTTCTAATTGCTAAGTCACTATTAGGTCATGCAACAATTTTTACTGAATTGATATCCAAGGTATGAGGCTACCTATAAAAGAAGTTTAAAATATTCACTGGTGATACAGAGTTACAGACCTGGTTTTGAATCTATTCTCAAGACCCCAACTGTCTTGGAACTTTTCAGTTTCTTGTCATAATTACTGAGGGTACAAGACATCATACTGGACATGCCCTACTAAGTTTAGTATTTCTACTTTCCTTCCCAAACCTCATGTCCTCAGAACATGACTTCACTGGGAAACTTCAAATCAAACCTTTCTGAGTTTACTGATTCAGGCTACTTGTTACTAGGAATTTGAGAAATTCGTGTGAGGAGCCTCATCAGGAACCCAAGAAATGGAATTTTAAGTGTGGTTAGTGAGTGATTTAAACTGCTTTAGTAGACCTCCTCACAGACCAAAAAGTTCTTATAAGTCTGTGGAATGAAAGTCACAAAATACTTTGCTTTTCCTTGTGGGCTTTTTCAGTTCTTGAGAAAGAGTATACGGCAGGATCGAGGGTTACTGGAATGCATATGTAAAAAACATAACTGTGAGTAACTGTGAGTGGGTGAAAACTCTTTTTAATACTACAGAAAAACCACTGAATGAGTCATCCTCTGGTGGGCAATAGAGCATGAATCAGGCTCAGAGTTCCAGACAGGAGGATTGATAGTGGTTCCACAGTCTTAGAGTTAAGATGTGAAGCGAGCTTCCACTTTATTACATCCCCACACAATCTCCCCCAAGTTTTGGCTACAAAGGTCTGATGTGGACAGAGATGGGTGCTGTTCTGCAGGGTCATTAAAGATGCACGGGTCTGGAGAAGACTTGAGTAGTACATAGTAAGACAAGGCTGACTCACCTTGGAGTGGGACACTCTGTCTAAATTGTGGTTCTTATCCAAGGATCTCCTGTCTTTCCAGAAGCTTACTTTAAGGATAGTGGCCCTCCACCCCATTTTTAACTTTAATATTTTTTTTAGCTGCTCACTTCCCTGTATTTAATTGTATCCAGGATGGGAAGAAAATTTTTCTGTGCCATCTCAGAGTTCCCAAAACTTTAGTGTACTATAGTACCTCAGTTGTGACTACTAGTCCTCTAGTAGTCAACTGCCCACTTAACAGAAAGAAGTTAGTGACCCTACCGGCATCGTCATCTTATGGATATAAGGACCTTGGACATATGGGTCTTTATTGCTGACATGTTGCCTTCTGACTTTCTAGAAGAAACTTAGACAGACATAGGCATTGTCCATTTTCCACTTACCTAGTGGGAAACCCGCCTGATTCAAGCGGTACGGGTTGTCTGGACATAGAAGGCATTCTCCTCTTGTTGGAGGTACGCAGAGACTAAAGGGGAGAGGATGACAGAGAAAATAGTGTTACTCTGCAAATACCCAGACCCTCTCTCACCTCTTTGTTTCCTTCCAAGGAGAAAAGTTCATATTGACTGGATCTCATTTGTTAGGCAGAGTTTGATGGTGTAATTCTTGTGAAAAATAAGAAAACTATACAGAAAAGAATGTTAGATCATGTGGCTTGGATTAGTACACTGCCTGTTTTCAGGGCTTTTCCATCCCCAAGAGACTTAGTAAAGATTCCAAATGCTTTTGTTTACTATTCAAGAATAGGCAAAGATTTAATGAGAGTACAGTTATGTAGTATATTAATTGGAAGTATTGCTATCTGTTAACTTAAATTACATCTTTTATCTTTCTTAACTTTATTTTTTGTAATACACTTTTCTAAATATCTTTAAGTCTGAAAAATATTTTAGAAGTGTATTTTTAAGTCTGTAAAAAAAATAAAGTCCTGGCTGGTTATTGCCAGGCTTTCTGCCAAGTACAGTAATTGTTACGTGTGGAATTTTCTAGCAGTGGCCAAGGCACTGGACTCAGTAACTATAACTCTGGAATGAGTACATGGGTGGTGACTTTAGTCTGCTGGAAAGTTGGTGAGTTAGCTCAAGCACATATGCTAGAAGAGATTTATTGACAGATTCACTCAGCAGATCCAAGAAACACAGGGTATGTTTGGTTTAAGTTGAGCACTGAATTTCAGTAACCTTTGCTGTTGGTTCCCCTTCCCTCCTGGCTAATTTTTTTCCCCTATATTTTTCCTACCCTTTTTACTTTTCTTGTTAATAAACCATTTAATAAATTACATTCCTTTGAATATATAAGTTCAAAGACCACATTCAAGCGATGTTAAGAAAACGGAGTGACAATTACTTAACATACATGTAGTAGGAAAACCGCAAAGCTGGAGGAACTGAGGCAGATTTAAATACCAGAGGGTCACAGGATCATGGTTTAGCCAAGTGACACAGCTGGCAGAGTTCTGAGACACAATGCCCAGAGCTAGGTTTCAACATTATTCTCTCACTGATTTTGAATTGAATTGGACTTCACTGGCTTTTTCTCCCCAAAGAGAAAATGTGTGGAATCAATTTATAGATGTATACAATATAAATGTAAGCAAGTAAAATAAATAAATAAAAGGATATTCTAAAGGCAGAAGTTAATTTTTTTTTAGATAGGACCCTACTACGAAGTGCAGGCTGGCTTTGAACTCACTGTTTATCCCAAGCTGGCCTTGAATTCATGATGATCCTCCTGCCTCCGCCTCTCAAGTGCTGGGGTTATAGGTGTGTACCACCATGCCTGGCAGAACTTAATTTTTAAAAATTTACCAGTGAATGAGACCAAATGAAGAGAAAAAATAAATTTATGTAAGTTTTACTGCTGCACACTCAAAGTGATTATAGTAGTTTTAAGATTTTTTTCCCCTCTTTGAATCTACTGAAAATATGTATGCTCAATCCGCATTGAGTATATGTGGCCCCTGTTCTGTTTTTTAAACTCAATCCATTAAAAGAAACAACTAAAAAAAGAAATAACTAAAAAGTATAAAGTTTTTCTTATCTTTGCTTGGACACTAAGCATCAAATATAGTTGTACAGCTCTCCTCTGACATTAGGGGTCATGTTGGCCCATCTGTGATGGGCCAGCAGCCATATAGGGATGTATGCGAAGACTCTCACCCACTCTACATTGCCCCTGCAGGTATTAAGCCATTTTAACATTTATTATTTTGGAAAATCACTGAATCTCTGTTCACTGATGTTAGTGGAAAGCCCTGTACATATTGAAAGAAGCATACAGAGAAAACAAAACGATTCACACAGACATTTCTCAGTTACATCTATAGCAACTAAAATCAATATAAACTGACCTTGGAATCAAAATTTAGCTTACTAACACTTTGTAAATATGAAGCATTCCAAGACCACATTTATTACAAATCCAAGAATAAGTGAGGTCATTTGTTTCAAGCTTGCTAGAATTTTGCTCTGAAACCGTAGGAAGTATTTGGCCCTTTTTGTGTGCCTTCGTGAGCTGCAGAGGTGGGAGAACTAAAAGCTGTGCCTCTTGGGCTCCTCTGAAGCCAAGATGAAGGATTAGGTTCTGTAATCAGATGAGAACCACAAAATTTGCAACTGATATAAGGCCGAAATTCTGTTTCAGTTCTGTTGATTTTGCTGACAAGAATAAACTTGAAGGAATTGGGATTCCAAATGCAGAAGAGTTCTTTAGCATTACAGAACCTTTCTGCAATTATTTCTGGAGGTAAAGTGAGATTTAAGTTCTCCACGTGTTCCAGTGACTTTATAAGGACAAAATTCTTGGGTTTAAATTCTCTTCTGGTTCAAACACAGTATTTGTTGTTGTCTGTAACTGAATGCAGATTGATAACAATGTTCAAGGCAGCATAGGTTAGGTATTTATTTAGGTTGGAAAAAATGAGAATCTATTTATTAAATTATGGGATAATAGAAAGCTTTAACAACTGGTGGTGAAGTAGTTAAATTGCAACATATTTATCTGAAATGAATTGCCTATAGAAAATAGAGCAAGTAAAAATGGCTTGGCATAGTGTGACATGACGAATAGGGGTAAATTGGCTTTTTGAAACTGCACTGTGAGATTTTAAAAAGTAATGATAAATTTAGGGCTTTAACTTATCCACTCAGTGTGTTTAGAAAACCAGAGAAATTTTAGCCTTCAAGAATCTTCTTTCTTATGACTGCTAGTCTGATGTAGCCCCCAAATTAATTACAGAGTCTAACCCTACACTTTGTTGAATTACAACATAGGTTAAATTTTAAAATGTATCAGATTTCTGATATGAAATGCATGGCTTGGGAACGAATAAGACTCAGAATTGCAAAAGAGATCCTTGAAAGGATCTGAAATGTTTTGCTTGCATCAAATCTAAGTCCTCTGATCTTGTCTGCCAGCAAAGATGGCCCCTGCTACCACATGCTAGGAGACTCACCTTTCTTTGGTTAATAAAACTGTAGTGATCTTTGCTGAGGTAGTTACCTTATATGAGAAGTCATTTCCTCCAGAAAAGTAAGCGAATCTGATTCAAGATGCCAGGGAGTTCAGTTATAAACCTACCTAGAAAGAAAATACTTTGCCCTTTATTTTTTTATTTCTTTGTAACAAACAGGCATTCATTTACAAAATAGCATAAGAACAATACAAACAATACAGAGTTACAGACAGAGTGATAGGAAATTAACAATGGTTGCTGTATTACCTATTGATATCTTCAAAGTGGTTTCTCAGGAAAGCAAATAGACATGTGCATATTTGTCAAACAAGTAATCATTAACTATTCCTTTCAGTAAAGTGATAGAAGACAGTAGTACCACTATTAGCTATCCTGTATATACACACATACATAATTTCCCTTTCTTTCCCTTCTCTTTTCCCACACCCCAGTTGCCCTTAACTTTTGAGCATTTTCTTTTCATTTCACAATGTCTATCATACCTCCTAGTTTTTATTCACTCTTTCAGGTTCTTACACTAGTGAAACAATACATTGCTTACACATGCATGTCTGATTTATTTCACTTATGAGTATGGTCTCTAGTTGTGACCACTTACCTATAAAAACCTCAAGTTTATCTTCCTTTATAGCTGAGTAATATTCCATTATATAAAAGTACCACAATTTTTTTATCCAATCCTCAGTGGATGGACATTTGGGTTGCTTCCACAATTTAACAATTACAAATTGCACTGCTATGAACGTGGGTGCACATATATTGCTGCAATATGATGTTTTCAGATCTTCTGGGAAAATACCCAGAAGGGGAATAGCTGAGTTGAATGGGACCTCTAATCCTAGTTTGCTGAGGAATCTCCAAACTGATTTCCATAGTGGTTTCACCAGTCTGCATTCCCACCAGCAGTGCAGAAGTGTTCCTCTTTCTCCACAGCCTTGTCAGCATTTGTTATTGGTTGATTTCTTGATGATAGCCATTCTTACTGGGGTGAGGTGAAATCTCAATGTTGTTTTAATTTGCATTTCTCGAATGACTACTGATGTTGAACATTTTCTCATGTATTTATTTGCCATTTGTATTTCTTTCTCTGAGAAGTGTGTATTCATCTCAGCAGCCCATTTTTGGACTGGGTCTTTGAATTTGGAGGAGCTGATGCTTTTTAATTCTTTATATGTTCTAGATAAAAGAACTTGTCAGAGGGACAGTCAGCTAAAACTTTTTCCCAATTCATGGGTTTTCTTTTTATTTTGCTGGTGATTTCTTCAGATGTGCAGAAACTTTTCAGTAGAATGAAATTGTGGTCATTTTTTTCCTCTGTCTAATACATCTTTTAGTACTTTTTGCAATGATGGTTTGGCACTGATGAAGATCTTCAGTGGTTCTTTGTGGTGGAAATATTTTATTTTTCCATTGAATTTGAAGGATAGTTTGGCAGGGTACATCAGTCTTTCTTGGAAGCTATTTTGTCTCAGAACCTGTAATACTTTGCTCTAATCTCTTCTTGATTGGATTGTTTGTGTTGAGAAGTCTGCTGTGATTCTGGTGGGCTTTCCTTTATAGGTAATCTGTTTCTTTTCTCTAGCAGCTTTTAATATTCTATTCTTTTGCTGGAGATCTGCGATCTTGATTATTATATGTCTGGTGTAGTTTTCCTTTTGTTATGGTTAGTTGGAGTTCTATATGCCTCATTAACTTTATATCAGGTTCTGTTTCCATGCTTGGGAAATGTTCTGTAAATATTCTTTTTATGTCATTTGTGTCACCTCCTGCTGCTTCATTGACTCCTATTAGTTGTACATTATTCCTCTTTGCCTGGTCTTGCAGCTGTTGAATTGATTTTTTCTGGATCCTTGTTGATTTTAAGAGATCTTTTCTTTCATGATTGCTAGCTGCCATGCTGTCTTCAAAACCTGAAATGCTATCTTTGGCCTTATTCAAGCAGTTTTTGGCAGCTTTCAATGGAGCTTTGATTTCCTGGATGTCTCCATGAATCTGTATCATGTGTTCTAATTCATTTCTATATTTTTCATCTAACATTTCCATCCATTCCCTATGTTCTTCTATTTTTTACGTTTCTTCTCTAGATGTGCAGAGCATGTTTTTCATTATTATTGTCTTTTCATTTTTGCCTGAGACATTATTTCTGATCTGATCTCTTCTATGGCCTGTTGGAGTTGTTTCTTTACTTCCATGGCAATCATTTTAGCAATTTCACGTGTATGTTTACCAAGTTCTCCTATGCTGATGTCTCCTGGACTTGTTCTGAATGGGATGGAGTTCTGAGATTGTGTTTTAGTCTTTCATCTTGTCATGCTTGATACCATGTGAAGAAAGCTCCGTCTCCCTCTTCCCTGGCAGCTCAGCAAAGGCCACTAGTGTCCCTAGTTTTCTTGGTGGTCAGACCTGCCCCTCAGTGTCCACAGAGATGCTCTGCTTGGTCTGAGATTTTCCAGCAGATGGTGAAGTGTATCTAGTTCTCCCAGGTCAGACATGAACCATGATGTCAGCTCTTCACAGACTGTCTGATCCAGTGACCCCTTGCAGTTCAGAGAACATGTATGACCCAGCATCCAGTTGGACTGGTGGCACAATCCTGGACCAGTGATCCTGTGACTCCAGGCATTTCAGGGTACAGGCAAAACCCAAACATGAACTGCAGGGTCAATCGTTTGTGGACCCCCTGATTCCATGTCTCCAGGCAGCTCAGGACACGCACAGGAGCCAGACACGGGCTGCACTGATAGTGATCATGGACCACCTGTCTGTGACCTCCATGAGGTCAGGGCACAAGTAAAGCCCAGACCCAAACCACGGTGCCAGCAGCTCATGGAGTGCCCGCTCTAGTACCTCACTCAGTGCTGGGCATGCATGAGGAGGGCTCACACACAAACCCCAGTGAGAGCAGTTCACAGGCCTCCTGAGTGAGGATCTCCTGTCTGCACTAGGCACACAGAGGGTAGAGATTCAGACTGTAATGGTGGCAGTGTCATGGGTTACCCCCTCGGCCCCCAGGAAGTAGATGGTAAGTACCTGGTTCTCTTGGCAGCATTCAGCTGGGAACTGTGATGTCTGTGGGACAAAGCCCACCTGATTCCTCTTCTCCAGTCAGTTCAGGATGTGCACAGGACCCAAACGCAGGTGACACCAACAGCAATCACAGACTGCCTATGTCTGTGACCTCCAGGAGGTCATGGCACAAGTAAATCCTAGACCCAAACCGTGGTGCCAGAAGCTCATGGAGCATCCACTCTAGTACCTCACTCGGTGCTGGGCACACATGGGAAAGGTCCACACGTGAACCCAGGGAGAACAGTTTGTGGGCCTTCTGAGTGAGGATATCCTGTCTACACCAGGCCTCTTTGCCCTTTAAAACACTGAAAAATTTGTGAAAGGTGTAAAGAAATGTGCTGATGTTCACAGGATCTGTAGATTGCATGGAGGCAGCTGGTCTCATGGAAGAATGGAATGGCTCTTTGAAGATGGCATTTATAATGTTAGTGGAACTCCACTCCCTGAGTTGAGGTACCAATTAAAAGAAATCTGCTCTTAACCAGTGAAAGTATGTGTATGGATCTGGGTAAGAAGAGATGCAGTTGAGCATCGCACTATTGATGATATGTTGAGAACAATCATGCATAATTCTGGATTTCTACCCCAGTACAACCAGAGGAAAAAGTGCCTGATGCGGTCTTGGTTCTACATCAATGCCCAGTGTGGCTTGAAAACTGGAGGAAAATGGTACTTCTGCAAAGGACCATCTGAATATGATGGCAAGAGGGAAAGGATATCTTTTTTTTATTTAAAAAAAATAAAAGCACAAAACATATTAACAAACAGACACAAATTAGTATAAAAAATAGTACAATCAAAACTGATTTACAGACAAGGTGACATGGACTCAACAATGAGTGTTGCTTTACCTATTGATATCTTCAAAGTGTATATACATGAACACAGATACAGACATGCAAAATTGGTTGGACAATTAATCATCTCAACAACAGAAAAACACAAAAAACAAAAAAACAAAGATAAAAAATAAATAAATACATAAAAATTAAAAAAAAAACCAACAATAGTTGCTGCTTTGAAGGAAAGGATTTCGATGCAGCAAAAACAATTCATAATATTAGGAAGCCATCATCGCAAGTATCCCATATAACATCATAAGACCTAAACTTCTACCACAGGCAAACCATAACTTGAAAGATTTTTGAAAATGGCAAATGTCTTCTACTTAGGGTGTTATCTCATTATAAAGATGAAAGTTTTAGTAGCCTGTGTGGAATTGAAGCATGCCTGTAATTCCAGTTACTGAAAAGGCTGAGGCAGGAGAATCACAAATTTAACCTTACATAACTTAGCAAACCCTATCTCAAAGTAAAAAAAAAGAAAAATTAAAATGTTGAGAATGTAGCTCAGTAGTATGACATCCCTGGGTTCAATCTCTATCCAGCACCACAGAGGGAGGCAGAGAGAAAGAGAGAGAGAGAAGGGGGTCGGTGCTTGATATATAGCCATTGGATTGAAAAGCCTCTATTCTTTAAAAAAAAGTCGTGTTCATGACGTAAAACTCAAAAGAGAGCTAAAGGAATTTATAATAGAGAAAATTTTCTGGATTTTTGATGGAGCAAATTTTCCATTTTACCTGTCCATCACATACTGGTTAGCTTTGGATGTCTTACTTTCTATGTATATACATTTATACATATACAGGTACAGTTTATTTATAGTATCCTAAATATACAAAAAGATAATATTGTAACATTAAATTTCCTGGCTTTTTTCTATTCCCATCCACTTGTCTTGATGATGATTACCTATCAGTACAAGCAGAGTGATCTGTTTTACATAACTCTTCTGCTGTTCATTGTCTGTACTGAGGTTTATTTGTGAAAGTATTCCTTTTTTAAAAAAAAACTAATTTTTGACACACTTTGGATATACATAATCATCACATTCATCACAGGGAATTTGTACTTGTATGTGACATTACTTGATTCTTCCCTTTTCCCACTCCCTTCCCCTCCCTTGAACACTTGTTCCCATCCTTATTTACAAAAGTTTTGTTTCCATTTTTTCCTTATCCCTTCCTTCCCCTCCTCCTATACACGGGTGGGTAAACTCCCTTGCTAGCCTTCCATTTGAATATTTTCTTCTTACTTCCAAATATTTATCATCCATTGTTGTTCTTATTTACTCTTTCAGTTTCTCACAAAAGAGAAACAATGTGATATTTAAACATGCCAGTCTGATTCATTCCATTTAAAGATCTGGTCTCAAGGTGCATCCATTTACCTAAAAATGTCTCAAGTTTACCCTTCTTTATGGCAGAGTGGTGCTCCAGTATATCATAGCAATTGTACTTTCCTTATCCATTCATCAGCACACCCACTGATGCACATACAGGCTGCTTCCCTGGTTTATCTATTATAAATTGTGCTGTTGTAAACGTGGATGTGCTTATATTGCTGTTGTGATGTTTTTAACTCTTTCTGAAAGATACCAACAAGGGGAATAGCTAGGTCAAATGGAATCTCTAGATTTAGCATTTTGAGGAATCTCAATACTGTTTTTCATTTTGGTTGGACTAATTTACACTCCAAACAACAGTGGAGAGGTGTTCCTTTTTCACCACAGCCTTTGTTACTAGTTGATTTCTTGATCATAGCCATTCTTTCTGGAGGGAGATGAAATCTGAGTGTTGTTTTACTCTGCATTTCTAGAATAACCAGTGATGCTGAACATTTTTTCATGTATTTCTGTTCGTATTTCTTCATCTGAGAAGCATCTTTTCATTTTCGTATTTTTGAATTGGGTCTTTAAATTTGAGGGACTGGAGAGGTCTTCTAGAAAAGGTGTTCTAGAAATTAGTCCTTTGTCTGAGGAATAGTTGTTCAAATTTTTTCCCATTCTTTGGGTTGTCTTTTCACTCTGTTGGTGATTTCTTTTGCTGTGCAAAAGATTTTTATTGTGTTGAGGTTCCAGCTGCTGATTCTTTGTAATATTTCCTATGCAATTGGGGTTATGTTCATGAAGTCTTTGCCAGCACCTGTGTCTTCAAGAGTTTTGCCTATTCTATCTTATAGCAGATTTAGTGTTTCTGTTTTAATATTTAGGTCTTTGATTTATTTTGATTTTAGTTTAGTGCACAGTGAGAGATATGGGACTAGGTTTAATCTTTGACATGTGGGAAGCCACTTTTCCTAGAACTATTTATTAAAGAGGCTATCTTTTTCAATGAAGGTATTTGCTCCTTTTCAAAGATCAGGTGGCTGAGTGTATTTGGAGTTGTTTCTGCAAAGTTTATTCCGTTCCACTGATACATAAGCCTTTTGTTTTTGTTTTTGTTTTTGCCCATATTGTGCTGTTTTTATCCTGGTAGCTTTGTAGTATGATTTCAAGTCAAGGATTTGATGTTCCATGCCTTCCCTTTGTTGCACAGAGTTCCTTTTGCTATTCTAGGTCTCTTCTGGTTCCAAATGAATTGTGGGATTGCTTTCTCTAGTTCTGTGAGACATATTATTTATATAATGATTGAGATTGCATTGAATCTGTATAATAGTTTTGAAAGTATGGCCATTTTTACTAGATTGCTTCTGCTTATCCAAGAACAATGGGTATCTTTCCATTTTCTGATATCTTGTTCAATCTCCTTTTCCAGAGTACTACAGTTTTCAGTGTAAAGGCCTTTTACTTATTTTGTTAGATTTTGTATTTCATTTTTCTTAATGTTACTGTGAAAGGTGTTGTTTCTTTCTCAGTAAGTTTATTTGTGTACAGAAATGCTATTGACTTTTGAGTGTTGACTTTACATCCAGCTACACTACTGAATTTGGATATTAAATCTAGGAGTCTTCATAGAGTATTTGAGACTTGTATGTAGAATATCATGTCATCCACAAATAATGATAGTATTTTAATTTCTTCCTTTCCTAACATTATACCTTTTTTTCCTTTGTCTTCTCTAATTGCTCTGGCTAATGTTTCCAGAAGTATATTGAATAGGAGTGGTGATAGTGGACATCTTACCTTGGTCCTAGTTTTAGAGTGAAAGATTTTACTTTTCACCAGTTAGTATGATGTTGGCTGTGGGTTTGTCATAGATGCCTCTATCAGATTGAAAAAAGGCCTTTTAGTCCAATTTTCTACAAGGTTTCATCATGAATGAATATTGCACTTTGTCAAATGATTTTTCTGCGTCTCTTGAAAGGTGCATGTGGTTTTTGTTCTTGGTTCTGTTAATATGGTGTATTACATTCATTGATTTCCATATGTTGAGCCTTCCCTGCATTCCTGGGATGAATCCTACTTGATTATGCTGTACAATTTTCTTGATAAACATTTTTTTTCTTTTTTCCGGTACCGGGGATCGAACTCAGGACCTTGCGCTTGCCAGGCAAGCGCTTATGCCACTGAGCTATACCCCCAGCCCCTAATTTTCTTGATGATTTGCTGCATTTTGTTTGCCAGTATCCTACTGAGGGTTTTTGCATCTGTGTTCATTAAAATTAGCCTGTATTCCTTTTTGGCTGGAACCTTCTCCAGTTTTGGTAACAGGGTAATGCTTGCTTCCAGAAATGAATTTGGAAGGATTGTTTCCTTTACAATTTCATTAGAAAGTCTGAGAAGTAGTGGCATTAGGTCTTTTCTAAAGTTCTTGTAGAATTTAACATTGAATCCATCAGAACCTGGGCTTTTCTTTGTTGGTAGTTTTTAAATTACTTCTTTAATTTCATTGAGTGATACTAAATTATTTTGAATTTTTATATCTTCTTGAATCAGCTTTGGTAATTCGTATGTATCTAGGTATCTGTCCATTTCTTCTGCATTTTCTACCTTACTAGATGACAGGTCCTTGAAATAGGCATTGATGACCGTATTTCTGCAGGATCATTGTGATTTCACCATTTTCATTCCTAATTGCATAAATTTGAGTTTTGTCTTTTTTTTATAAAGTTGGATAAGGCTTTTTCTATTTTATTTAACTGTTCAGAGAAACAAATCTTGAATTTATTGATTCTTTGTATTGTTTCCTTAATCTCAATTGCATTAATTTCTGCTCTGATCTTTATAATTTCTTCTCTCTGCATGGTTTGAGTTTAACTTGCTCTTAGTTTTTTAGAAGCTTGAGGTTCAATATTAGGTTATTTACTTGAACTCACTCTGTTGTTCTGATGTGGGAATTCACAGATATTAATTTCCCTTGTAGGGCTGCTTTCATTGTTTCCCATATGTTCTGGTATGTTGCATTAACATTATCATTTAATTGTAGAAAATGTCTGATTTCTACTTTAATTTCTCTGTGACCCATTGGTTGTTTAGAAGGCTGTTATTTAATTTCCATGTGTTCATGCAGTTTTTGTGGTTTCTTTTGCAGTTGATTTCCAATTTAATTGCACTAATAATATGCATGGGATAATTTTAATTCTTTTACATTTACTTATGCTAATACGTTCTGTGAGCTAATATGTGTTCTATTGTGGAGAAAGTCCCGTGTGCAGGTGAGACAAATGTACATTCTGTTGTTGTTGTGTGGAACATTCTGTTGATAATCTACTAAATCCATGTGTTCAAAGCTTTGGTTCAGCTTTGATAGTTCTTTGTTGATATTTTTTATCTTATTGATCTTTCTGTTTGTGACAGCAGAGTACTGAAGTTTACTGCTACAATTGTATTAGTGCTTAGTTGATTTTTCATGTCCATTAATGTTTATTTTATATACTTGGGTGCACTGGTATTTGTTGCATATATACTTACGATTGGTATCCCTTCTTCTTGGATTGTTCCATTGACAAGTATATAGTGACCTTCTTTGTCTCTCTTGATCAGTCTTCGTTTGAAATCCACTTTGCAAATGGAATAGCTACCCTTGCTTTATTCCACATTCTTGTCGCATGGAGTATTGTTTTTCAACTTTTGACTTCCAGTCTATGAATTTCTTTTTGAATTAAATGTGTTTCTTGCATGTGGAATATTGTAGCATCTTATGTCTTGATTCATTCTGCTACTCTCTTTTGATTGATGAATTGAGATCATTTACATTGATCATTATAATTGATATTTATTGATTTATCCTTGTCATACTATTTTTCTGTTTTTGGTTCCCTTTGTTGACACTCTGCTCAATTGCTTTGCTTGTCTGGTGGGTTTATTCTATTGGGCTTCATGGAATTGTTGTCTTTTTTGTCTCTTTCTAGAATATATTTGAGAACATTTTGGAGTTCTGGTTTGGTGGTCATGAATTTCATCATGTTTTCTTTATCATGGAAGTATCTGATTTCTCCATCAATTTTGAAAGATAGTTTCTGGATTGGAGGTTGTTTACTTTTGAAGGTTGAAATACTTCACTCCAATCTCTCCATAACGTGAGGGTTTGTGTTGAGAAGTCTGCTGTGGGCTTACCTGCATAGGTGACTTGTTTATTTACCCTAGCAGCTTTTAATATTCTGTTCTTCTGTTGAATTTATGGAATCTTAACTATTACATGCCTTGGTGTAGTTTTTCTGATCATGGTTAATTGCAGCTCTATATTTCTCACTCATCTTTGTGTAAAAATTATTTTCCATGCTTGGGAGGTTTTCTGCCATTACTTCTGTGAACAAGGTTTTTATGTCCTTTGTACCACCTTCTGATTTTTCATTGACTCCTATCAATCTTATGTTATTCTTCTATGAATTATCTAGCACCTATTGTATTGACTTTTTATGCATCTTTCTATTGTTAAGAAGAGTTTCTTTGATGATTGTTAACCACAAACTTGCCTGCTAAATCTGAGATTCTGTCCTCACATTGGTTGATGCTGCTGTGCATACTTTCAATAGAATATTTGATGTCTTGGATATTTGTCTGAATCTGTTTGATGGTATGCAGTTCTTCCTTATGTTGGGCATTCATGCTTTTCATCACTTTCCTCACCTGGTTTCTCTTTTTAAAAAATCTGTATCCACTCTAGATTCACTAGCCACTTCCTTCATTGTAGTCATTATATCTGTAGCTATGTAAGAAGTTATTTCTTTTCATATTTTTCTTTTTTTTATTTTTTAAAAAAATAAAAGTACAAAAACATATTAACAAACAGACATCAATTAGCATAAAAAATAGTACAATCACAACTGATCTATAGGCAAGGTGACATGGTCTCAACAGTGGTTATTGCTTTATCCATTGATATCTTTGAAGTGTAAATGTATGAACCCATATACAGACATGCAAAATTGGTCAGACCATTAATCCTCTCAAAAACATAAAAACACAAAAACAAAACATCCAAAGACAGAAAACAAAACAGGCAAACAACAACAACAACAACAAAACACCAATAGTTGCTGCTTTGCATATTGATATCTTCGAAGTGTGTGTTCAGGATAATACATACAGACATACAATATTGATCAAATAACCTGTCATCAATTATTCCTTAGCATTAAGTGATACAATACAATAGTAGAACCATGTTAGCCCTCCTGCACATATGTATATTCATATATACATACATACATTTCTGTCTCTTTCTTTTCTCCTTTCCCTCGTCCCATCTGTTCTTTGTTTTTGAACAGATTTCCTTCATGTCTCTTAGTTTATATTCCCACCCTCAGGTTCTTACACCAGTGATACAATACGTTGCCTGCACATGTATTGCTGATTTATTTCACTTATGAGTATGGACTCCAGTTTTGACCACTTGCCTACAAAGTTCCCAAAACTGTCTTTATTTATAGCTGAATAATATTCCATTATATAAAAATGCCACAATTTTTTAATCCACTCTTCTGTGGATGGACCCTTGGGGTGCTTCCACATTTTAGCTATTACAAATTGTGCTGCTATAAACATGGGTGCACATATATCAGAGTGATACGATGTTTTCAGATCTTCTGGGAAAATACCCAGAAGAGGAATAGCTGGTTTGAATGGAACCTCTAGACCTAGTTTGCTGAGAAATCTCCAAACGGCTCTCCACAGTGGTTGCACCAGTCTGCATTCCCACC
>PVLD010023008.1:0-28235 GCA_004027595.1 Dinomys branickii | reverse complement strand
GTTCCCTGCAGGTATAGGGATGGATCTCCTCCCCCACTCGGTGATCTGGTCGCGAGCGCAGATAGCTCACCCGTTTTCGGAGTCCCTGCAGGCAGGAAGGTTCCAAGGTGCCAGTTTTTTGTGCTATGCTCGCGATCCGCCGCTCGCAGCCACTTGTTTCCTCGCGCTCTCCGGGTCTGGGGGAGGGAGCGGGATGCTCTGCTCCTCTGCTCCTCGCGCCGCCCTGGCCACGGACCGCAGGCTGCCGAGGGTCTAGGCTGCGCCGCCTGCCCGATGCGCGTGAAATGTGAGACTGCCGGGCGTTGCCGCTCCTAAAAAGCCGATCTCTGTTGGGAGTCGCTGGAAAGCTGCCCCGGCTCGGGAGGTGGGAGGGACCGAGCTGGCTGTGGCCCCCAGGGCGCTCGGACCCAGCCAAGACCCCTCCCCGTGCGGAGCGTCTCTGGCTCCCAGCGTCTGGGGCTTTCCCCCGTCTCGCCACGGCAGTTTGGGCCGCCCTACCGCATCTCCCCCGGCAGCTCAGAGAAACACGTTCAGTTTGATCTTCCCAGCCAAGGTCCCGGCATTCACGCTCGCCAAGTCTGTCTCGAGCTGGTGGTGTTTATCAAGGAGGATCACTCCTTTGCTGCTCACCTGATCGCCATCTTCCCGGAAGTCCCTCTATTAGTTTTTTGATAGGTGTGTAGCTTGCTTTCAAAATTTAGCTGTTGTAAATTATGCTGCTATAAACATATGTATGCACATACCACTATAATATAATGTCAACATGAAGTTTATGAAGCAGCTTAAATGAAAGATTTGTTAATATTGTTTTCTTTTTAACAAGCGAATTTGCCTTTGAGCACTTTGATACTCAGGATAGGTGACCACCATTTTATCAAACTTAATATCAAGCTTTTCCTCCCTATTTGGGTATTTTATGAAGTCATGTATCTTTATTATCCTCAGACTATAATGTTATTTAGGAAAATTTCACACATACTTCATAGTTGATTGAATTTTACAATAAATACCCATATTCCTACTGTTGAATCCTAGAATTTTCATTGTCATTTTTTCCCATTATGTGTAAGATAAGATTTAGTTATTGTAGGTGTTATGGCTGGTATCTAGGTGCTCCCCCAAGCCTTATCCAGTCATAAGAAGGGCTTTTCAGAAGTGGCTGCATCTAGGGTGTGCAATGCTGGGATCAAGGATGGATGCTGGGATTGATTCATGGTGTGGAACTAGGACTAAGGCTGCCACACCCTGGATGTGAGTGCTACCCGCCTTAAGGGTGGCTAGCCTGGGTGGTGTATTAGGGACAGAAAGAAGGTCACTGCTTGTTGTTTGTCACCTGTGGCTTGCTGCTCTCTCTACCCCCTGTCTCTGCCTTGCATGCCATGAACTGTTTCTCCTCTATGATATCCCACTGCCATGTTACACTGCCTTGGAGACGGTCAACTCTGAACTGGAACCTGTATGAACTGTCTGCCAAGATAAGCCTTTCCTCTAACTTTTAGTGTGAGGTATTTTGTCTCAGAAAAAGTAACTAACATAGTAGAGAAGAAAAGAATATGAGCTTTACCTGCAGGTGATTGAGCTTCCTGTCTTACAATGGTCTATAGTTGGTTTCACAAGCTTCTTGAATTAACTTTCTCTATGTGTAAAATATGAACAACAGTATTGACTTTAGACTGCTGCTGTGAAGATCAAATAAATGATTTGGGTGTGTAAGAGACACTTGGTAAATATTCCTCCTCTCCTTTTATGTAATTATTTACATTATGTATTATAATCAATGTTAAATAATTATACATTGGACTGATGGCCTTTCTTTAGAATTTTCTCTTTTTCAAATCCATAAAAGAAAGGGACACAGCCGTTGTAAGTAAGAAGGTTGACAACTGGATGTGTGGGCACTTACTGTGAGTCAATTCATGTGTCCTGTTAATAGGGCAAGAGAGACTCCATTTTCTGTTTTTAACTCCATATTAAGAGAAGCCACTTATAGTTCACTTAAGCTGTAGGTGACCCCCACTCTTCACTCCTTCCCCTTGGTTAGTTATCAACCCATTTAAAGGACAGCAAAGTCATAAAATGGGAACAGAACAATTGGGAAATAGGCTAAAAGTTAAACTGTAATGGCCATTTGGATCTGGCTGTCTGACAGCTCCTGAGAAGGTAAACTTTGAGCATTCTTGTAGGATTCCCAAAAATGAGGTAATGATAACTATGGAAACCTAAATATACTTAAACTGTGGATAAGACCCAGACTGGTGTGAACATCTTCTCTGGCTCCTGATTAGAGACTGTCCATCAGTTGGCTTAATAAAGCTTTGTTCACTCCTGCTCTTTTGGTCTCTTGTGAATGCTGTTCTCAATGAACCCACTTACCACATCACTATTTGGGTATTTGCAACTTCCCTACCATTCGAGTCAGGACTATTTAATCAGTCCTAAGAATTGAACCCAGTGCCTTGTATGTGCCAGGCAAGGGTTTTACCACTGAGATATGCTACAGCCTACAATAAGGATTTTATTGACATAGTAATGTCTTCAATGCTTCTAATTTTATTTTATTGGCACAAAACTGGCATGTTTCTTTTTTGCTTCAATAATAATACTGAATTGGATAAAAGAAGAGAAAAGAAAAATACATACACACACACATACACACACACACATATATATATATATGCTAACTTCTATTAGTTCCTTAAAAGAATGGTTTGTGCTTATATTGTTTGATTAATCTTTCATGTCTATATCTTGTAATCCAAGCAGCTACTTTGAAGATAATGATACACAGTGTAGTAACCATTTTTAATCTCCTTTTATCTTATTGTGAAACCCTGTATTGTTGTTTTTTTTTTCTCTTTAAAGTTAAAAAAAGTATTTTGGATATATGCCTTTTGTTTGTAATTAAAATTTTTTTCTTTCTCTGCTCACATATTTTTTCATTTCTGCATGTGTAACCAAGGCTTGTCATAACCAGATGCTTATTCTCTTCCAATTCCCATTGCTCATTTTGCCCCATCCATTTTTCTTTGCTGTGTTGCTTGATCTTATTCACGAATTCTACAATCAGAAAGCACTTAAGGTGTTTTTTCTGCTTGAATCTTTTGTTCCATTTGAAAAGATGCACATCTTCCATCAAGCTACTGTTTGTGCATTTTTGTATATTTTTCTGATTGGTTTTGTAGCATGTGGTACCATTATTTTTTCCAACTCCTTAATGTTTGCAAGCCACATTATTTATGAAAACTTCTTCATTAGTGAAAGTGCTTTTCCTCTTTTTAGTTTTTCATTTGTTATTTATATAGCTTTTATATGCTTTGCATTTACCCAATCCAGTATTAACCTTAACTAATCTACTTGGAATTCTACTTTTCTTTACACAAAACAATTCAGAAACAAATAATTGAATTCAAACAACAGTCTAGTAAGGCATCATTATTATTAGGTTGCTATTTTCAATTTAACATTTAATAAATTTGTTTAGAAAAGGTTTGCTGTTTGACAAATTCTAATGCATATGATAGTTTTATATTTCCATTTCTCTCTCTCTCTCTCTCTCTCTCTCTCTCTCTCTGTCTCTTTAACATTGCTGGAAATTGAAAGCACTGAAAACTGAAACTTTATATTTAGGATATAATATTTATTAAAGAACCATTACTATGGCAATATATAAACCTTTATATATACTTGAGATTTTCTGCATCTTTTAGTGGTTGTTATCTGCTGTACTCTATCATCTCTGAGCAATAAAATTGAAACTAAGGCTTCCCTGCTGAGCTACATCCCTAACCTTGTTTTGAAAGCCTTTTTGTTTTGAAGCAGTCTTCAAGCTGGGCTCACACTTGCAGGCCTCCTCCCTTAGCCTTCTACAGTGCTGGCATTACAAGCATCCACCAGCCTCACTATCAGTGAGAATTTTGCTCACATGCCTGTGCATGAGTGTGTGTGTTTTGAATTGGACCCAGGGCCTAGTACAGGTTAAGCATGTCCACTGTCAATGAACCATACTCCTAGCCTTGTAACTAGAACTCTTCTACACTGCTGACTAGTGTTGCCAGGGAATTACTCTAAAGTAGGAATTGGGGTTACTGCAATTACTGTGCAAAACAGCACACATTTTTAAAACTTGAATGTATAATTACCATAAAGTTCGCCACTCCTGTTTTGGGTCATTTACTTGAGAGGTCTAAAAAATGCACTGTTATAACAGCTTTATTTGTAATAGTCCTTGGGTGGAAACAATCCAAATGTCCTTCAGCTGGTAGAAGAATCTACAAGCCTCAGTATATCTATAAAATAGAATACAATTCATTTTATTGGCTTAAAATGAGTGAAATAGCTACAGATACCTGCAGTAATCTGTCATTAGTCATGTTGAGTGAGGAAGCCAGTTGAAATTCCTATATACTGGAGGATTTGATTTGTGTGGTATTTTAGAAAAGAGAAAACAATGGGGCAGAATGAGTTCAGTTAATGGCAGGTAATGGGAGGAAAGGTAGGCTTAGACTACACAGAGACATAAGGAGATCAAATAGGAGGGTGAGTCTGTTCGGTTCATTGTGTTGGTAAGTGTTCCAGAGCTCTGTGCATTCATCAGAGCCCACAGAACAAGCACAGACCTGAGCATCAAGGAGCGTGAAGTGCACTACCTAAATAAATTGGTATCAGTAAGTGTGACTGAAAAGAGAAGTCAACAGGCAACCCATGCACTCTACAGAGGAAAATCAAGGTATAAAAGTCAAAATGAAGAAGTAGCAGAGTACGTTAGCATAAAATGCACATCCTATCTCACTTCTCATCTTCTTAATTTTCTGTGTATTGTCTTTTAGGCGAAAGATTTCAGAAATGTAGTTTTCCTACTTCTAATGCCACAAACTTTATATTTAGGGCATAATATATATTAAAGAACCATTACTACCACAGCATATAGACCTTTCTATGTACTTGCGGAGATTTTTCTGTATCCTTTAGTGGTTATTATCTGCTCTACTGCATCATTTCTGAACAATATAACACTATATGATTTTCAAATCTCACATTAACTGTAAAACTGGACATGCTTTATCCTATATGCCCACCATCTGCCATTTTGAGGATGTACATCCATTTGCTTTGCTTCCACTGTCTTACTCATGAAGCATATCTTTAGTGGTTCATATGTAGAACCTTTTAATAAAAATCATTACCCAAAGATCTGGAAATGTGTGGGAGAAACTGGTTTGCCAGTTTCAATTTAATTCTTCAATTCTCGAATGTGTTGATATAGCAGTATATCATTTTCTAAGAAGAGAAAAATATGTATGTTTCTTTGATATTAATGATTTTTAAAGTAATGTGGATACTTACATTTTCTATCATCTTTGGGTCTTTTAAGACTTGCATAAAACCATAACTCCCAATAATGTTCTAGTCTAACAATTCATATGATCTTGAGTGCTTTGATCATTGAGCAGCTCCTCACCTCTGGATATTTTTGTTGTTGTAAAATGCGATTAATCATCTTTAAATGCACTTTACTATTCTCATGACTTTCTTATCATAGGAGTGAGATTGTCAACAAACCAGTGAATTACTTATTAATCTAATCAAGTGCCTGCAGTCTCATCATATTAGTTCATAGTGCCACAAAATGAGTGGTTTAGATAATAGAATTAGTCTCACTTTTCTGGAGGGAGGGTAGAGGTTCAAGATCGAGATATCAGGAGGATTTGTGCCCTCTGAAGAGGCTGCGGAAGAATCAGCACCGTATTTCTTCCCTGGTCTTTCCTTTTGTGGCAGCATACGCCAGTGTTCGCTTGGTGTTTTCTCTGAGTGCATGCTGTGCCCCCAAATTCCCTTTGTGAGGACACCCATCAGATTAGCTGCCCACTGTACTCCACTGGGACCTCATCTTACATAGTTGTATCTATGAAGGTCCTATTTCCAAATAAGTTCACATTTTAAGGTACTGAAGCTTAGAAGCAAATATAGGAATTTGGTGACTAAGATGAATCATTAATACCTGTGTTTACACAGTGAGATGATGTCCTCTGTCAGAGGTACAGGCAATGGCCAAGGCCGGCCAAGTCTCCTGATCTGTGACTTAAATGCTGTGGTTGCAGACCTCTGTAAAACTAAGCAAAAGAATTAGATAACTTTAGTGTTAGAGGAAGCTTCAAGCTTATTTTGTGATCATAACTACTTCACAAATAAAGACTTTTTGATATTTTTGCCACTAATGATATTACATTCCTATTTTGTTTTACTTCAAATTAAACTATTCTTTAAGTAACTACAGAAGTAGGTCAGATCTTTGTGATAAAATATTGGTAACACTATTTATGCTTCAATTTTTCTTTTGTTCCAATACAGTGATGAAAACAATGAATTTATACTTTCCGAAACGTACTTAAGAATCTCCAAACTGATTTCCACAGTGGTTTCACCAAACTACGCTCCCACCAGCAGTGGAGAAGTGTTCCTTTTTCCCCACAGCCTCTCCAGCACTTGTCAAACAATATGTAATCTTCCAACCACTGTTAATTTCTATCATTTGATTTGAAACTCCATATCACTTTTTATGTTCTTTGTTTTGTTTGTATTTTGCTATTATTCTTTTTTTTACTATTCTCTTCAAAATAAAAGAAAAAAGTAAAGTAGTTAGTGATGAAACAATTTTTTGTCTAAATCTCTTATCCTTCCATGCAATTATTATTATTAGAAACTGGCCAGTAAATCATTTGTCCTTTCATGTTTGCATAGCATGTTACAGACTTTGTCTTTTACTGCAAGCTTTTGATAGGAAAAGGAATTTAGCAAAACTCAAATGCTAGATATAAAATGTCAACCAAGCTTCTGTGCTTCTGTTTTGCTTGGCATTTCAGTTACTGTGCTTTATGTCACTGATTTATTTTCCTTTACTATATTTATTCTTGTACCTTGTAGATATTTTTCTGTCTTTTGAAATTCTCCCTGCATATAGTGTTTAGAAATGGCATTGTTTTTCTATTCATTTTTTAACACTGACAATTAATTTAAAAATTCTTCTTACATTGCAGCAACCCTTTGAACATTTTTCCTTTCTTTTCCTTTCATACATTTTGAACTTTGTAGGTGAAACTAAACTCTCCTTTTGGTGACATTGTAACTTCATAGACAGGAATGATTACTCTCTTGGTTAGATCAAAACAGAGGTTTCAGGTAAGCTCCTCTCAGAAGCTAGGCACAAACAGAATTTTTACTGTTTTAGGTCTGGCTCTCAGATATCCAGAAAGTCATTGAAAGTCACTCAACTGAAATAGAATCCTCTCTGAAGCATCGCTGCTCCTGTCATTCAAGTAAGTCACTCAGGAAGTCTGCCTGGCAAAGGGAAGCTTTGTATTGCTTCTGTGTGAAAGAGAAAACATAAATGAGAGCTTAAGGATTCTGATCAGAGACCAAAATGACTAAAGTTGGTCTTTAATCTCCTGGAGAAGAAGAATAAGACAAGTTGATATGGTACCTCATTGTACCATGAAGATTTCTTAGGGACCAGATCAAACAATTATATATCCTTCAGGATTACTGGACTCCCATTCTCACAGACTTAGTAGAACTCTACTGTGGGTTTCTTTATTTGTGATCCCTACTAGAAATTATATACATATATCTCACTGGACTGTATCCATAGGTAAATATATTGCTTTTTTATTTTAAAGAGAATTAAAAACCCAATAACAAAATAACAACATACACAAAAACAAACAGCACAAAAACAACAAAAAATGGTATAGGATTTCAAAACATAATGATAGGAGTTAGTGGTGGCTGTTATATTACATATTGCTTTTTAAAAAATGAGGACATGTTGATGAAGACTTCCCTCAGTCATGAGGAAGAGAAGACATTCTCACTCTCTGGAAAATACTATTGAGGTGATAAAAGGCTATGGAGTAGGACAACAGGTTTTCACTTGCAAGATATCTTGGTGTGAAGAAATGGAAAGGTTCCCAAATGGGTCTAACTTACTCCAGGAAAGAGTAATATGGAAGCAAAGGAGACATGAAGGAAACAATATAAATGTTTATATCATACATATGCTTTAATGTCTTGTTTATCCTTCAGAGTGCCTTTGCTCTTTTCAGTGTATTAATGTTGCTTTTACTAGTGCCTATTTGCATGACATAATGATTGTATCCATTATGGGAATTTGGTACATGTACATTTTAACATTTTAATTTTTTTACCTCCCTTTTACCCCATTTTAGATTCCTTTCCAATTTGCTAAATATCTGTCTCCCTGTTGCCCATTATCTAGCTTTTGTTTTGCTCTTTATATTATTTATATTTTAAGTTTTTTCATGGAAGAGACTGTGATATTTCAGCATGTGTGTCTGATTTATTTCACTTAAAATTATGGTCATTTTAAAAAATTTAAACTACATTATTTTTCCCTGTCTCCAAAAACACTTCACCAAAAGATGCACTTTTAAAATGACTTATGTCTAATCTGCAATAGATTTTTAAATTTATTTTCACTGATAAATAAAAACAATTATATAGATTTGTGAAGTACCATGTGATGTTTTGCATATATTTTATAATGTTTAAATCAGATTTAACATGCATATCAATCTCTTCAAAACTTTATCATTTCTTTATGGTGAAATCATTCAAAACCCTTCTAGCTTTTTGACATGTATATTGTAGTATTAGGTTTATTATCTGTAGTCACCATACTATGAGTAGCATCGCAGAACATCTCCATCCAATCCATCAGTCAGTCCCTGCTGATCAACCTTCCCCCTTCCTGTAGTCTACTTTTTCTAGCCTCTTATAAACCACCATTCTGCTCTCAACTTCTAGAAAATCAACTTTCTAAAATTCCACGTGTGTATAAGACCAAGTGGTATTTTTCTTTCTGTGCCTAGATTATTTCACTTAGTATAACGATCTCAATTGCATCCATGTTGTTATAAATGACCGGATTTCATCACTGGAATGGCTAAGTGCTAGTCCATTGTGTATATGTAACACATTTTATTCATCCACTCATCAGTTGTTGGACGCTTCAGTTGTTTCCATAATTTGCCTCTTGTGAACAGTGGACGTGGGAGTGCAGATGCCATGGCAAAATACTAATTTTATTTCCTCTGGATATATCCTCAGCCGTGAAATGACTATACATTATATGCAGGTCTTTTCACATGTTTTGAGGAATCTTCATAGCATTTTCCCCGCTGCCAGTACTAATCTGCAGTGGTACCAGTGGTGCACAGGTGTTTTTTTCTCTACACCCTATCAGTTAGCTCTTGTTTTCTTTATCTTCTCACAAGATCCAGTCCTACTGAGGTTTAGTACGTGTTTCCTCAGTGGTTAGTGATAACACTTTTCATATACCTATGAGTCATTTGTGTGTTTTCTTTTGAGAACTGTTTAGTTAGATCTACCTCTGGCTTTTAATTGGACATTGATTTAGTTAATGTGATTTCAGAGTCCTTTGCATATTCCGGATATTAACTTTTCTTGGGTATAGAGTTTGCACATGTCTTCTCCTTTCTGTAGATTTTTCTCTTCACTCGTTTCCTTGGTGGTGGGGAAGCTTTTTAGTAAGATATACTCTTTTGTCTATTTCTTTCCTTGTCTACTCCAATATCCAGAGGAAAAAAGGAATAAATCGCTAGGACAGAGCTTTGAGGAAATGCTATCTTTAGAAAAGGGGAAAACAGGGCAAGGAAGATGGGGAGCATTGGAAGGAAACAAAAGCAGAAGCTCATAATATAATGCGAATCAAAGAATAACTGGCATCAGAGAAGAGATGGAGGTAGATAAGCAAGGGAAAGAAGCCCAGGGCAGAAAATGGTTTTAATGGGTTGGAGCGGGAGCACGGTCACCAGCTTCCTGTAGATTTAGGGTGAGTACAGGTAGGTCAGTTCACCAGAGTCACACTGGACCGGGACTTTGAGCTGTGTTTCGGGTTTGGAGAGGACAGGGAAGAGAAGGAAAATGGCCGTGCTTCTAGCGAGGCTGTGACAAGGCGAGCGAACAGTCACCCGCTCACAGTCCCAGTCAGCACTTGTTTCCTCATCCTCGTCTTTCCGCCTTCCTCCTCCTCCTCTTCCTTCACATTCACTGAGCACCCGGAACATACCAGACATTTTACCGATAGGCAGCACCCAGTGTTTTCCTCAGAACTCAGGGAGGTAAGTATTAGCTTCATCTTAGGTGAAGTCTCGGAGACGTCATGGATCTTGCTGGCAGTCACACCTTTGATATGTGGTGAGGCTTATTTTCAAAATTAGAGCCCTCTGCCCCGGGCTCAGCATTCTTTTTAGAGTATGAAACACCATACTGACACCTAGCATGTACTCATCAGATAGCTGGAGAAGACATGAATAAAGTGTGACAAGGGATACTACCTAAGAGGCGCTCACCCTGTCCCGGTGACAGCCTCCCTAGAAGACAGAAGGGGACTGCTTAACAAAACTTGCTTTTATCAGCTCTGAAAATAATCACTGCACAGACACATTTTTCTTAAACAAAACTACAGTGCAAAAATCTTATTTGTAAGGTCTTTAGAATAGACTGTCTTTATCAAGTCATTATTACTGATTTTACTCCAAGAAAATGGGTGAGATAATTCTAGATGTTTTATGATGTGCCAGGTTCATTGTTCAGTGTGTATATAAATCAGGATATTGCCAGTTACTCATAATGTGATCATGATACATTGTTGTGAAGTCAATGACATAAAAGAGTTCAGGCCAGAAGACAAAGCACCACCCGGTGCCAATGAGTGATGGGCCCATTCACCAATGCCCTCCCCCAAAGTAAAAAATGCAAGATCCCTGTTCATTTTCACTGTGGTTTAAACAATAAAACTCAGCAATCTGGTCTGTTCTTGAAGTGTCTGCTTTAAAAGGGAAGTGACCTCCCTAACATTTCTCTTTGTATCCCTACCAAGACAAACAACACTGTTGTTCACGAACATTTGTTATACTGTTAAGAGAACTTGTCTATCACAGAACATTTACTAAGAATTTTATTTGGCTTTTGTATCAGATGAATTAGAAAAATAAAATTATTGAGCAAATATCTTAGCCATTTGTGAAAACTTAGAATTCACTCAGCAAACAGATTATCTCATTTTGCCCCTTTTTATTTCTCTTTAAAAAATTTCTTCAGTTTTATTTAGTACTATGTTAAGCTTCCCTTGGATTACTTGGGACATATTGTGTATAATTAATACAAACTCACAATTGTTAGGAGAGGTGGAACACATTATATTATTTTATGGTAAAATCATATACAATGATGCCTAGAAATATTAGTTGATTTCTTTGAATTGAGATAAATTTGAAATTAACAGATATAGAGAGATCCCATGTTCAAACAAGAAATCCAGTACTCTAGAATATATCAAACAGTCAGACTGTGTCCAGAACACCATATTTGCTCATTATAGAAATAAAATAATCTCTGCAATTACCTTTGCATATTCCAACCATGTGAAAACTGATGTGGCTATAGTGTTCAAAACTATAAGGTCTTCTAGGTCTTTAATCTTATTATATTCTAAAACTAACAAATGTACACAGAAAGTTTTTTAAAAAATTGAGGAAGGGTTTTGCTGTGTTTTGTCTCAAACTCCAAGGTTTGAAATGTGACCCTGTAGCCACCCCTTTCGAGACTGCAGGCATGAGCTATTATTCTTGGTTTCAATCTTATTTTTGTGTTCATCTCTTGACATTTTCTAAGTTGGACTTTAACACCTTTGCTTCTTCTGTTTGATATTGCTTAGAATAAGTGTCTTTAGAGAATGCTTCTTAGTACAGACAAAGCTGCTTCAGGGGAGCGTCTTCAGGGGAAAGGTAAAGCGATTCTTGCATATTGCTGAAAAGGGAGAATTCAGCATTACTTTAGAACTATTTGTGATGAACTTTAAGGGAACTATTAGGAGTCAAATGCAAGCAATTTTTTCTAACCAGCATTCGGTCGCATATGATGGAAAGATGAAACATATAACAAAGGAAAGATGTAAAATATGAAGTCTAATGATTTATGACAGATTTATTCAGTATTAAAATAGGAAGGAAGGAGAAATTCTGTCTCTAAAAAAAATTCTGTTTTTGAGTAGTAGAACATAAATTTCCATGACACAGGAAAGCTTACTTGGTGAAAAACTGATGTTAAAATTTTATATTTTAGTAACTAATGCTCCTCTATCCTTAGTTCATAGTGTTCTAAAGAACCACGAGGGTAGCGTCAGTAACCAACCAACTCATGTACTCAACAAAAACCACTTGTAAGGAGTTTATGTAAGTATGTTTTATCTCTAATATCTACACTTAATTAGCATAGTGTTCAACACAGGGAGTGTCACCTGGATGGTTACTGCAACCCACATAAAAGAAGTACCCAGTAGTAAAAATGTAAAACCAAACTGTAAGATGAGCACAGTGATGTTACACTTGTCAGTTAGTGAGTCAGTAGCATTAATACATTAAGCCTATCATAGAGATGAAGTAAAAGATCGGTAATTTTTCTCAACAGTAATAAATTATTTGAAGATCATTTTATTAGACACTGGGATTCAATTCATGGTATTAGTCCACTGAAGTTAAATATTTATCTTGTAATTTTGGGGAAGATTTAGTCTCATGTAGCTTTTAGGAGAAAAGAGATTTGAAATATCAAAATAATGATTCAAAAAACTTAAAAGCATTTGGAATTTTGCTTGAAAAATTTTTAATTTTGATACATAGTAGAGCACCTATTAAATTTAGTAATTAATTACAGGAATTCTTCAGGTTTCAGTTTTCCAAATCTATAAAACAAGTTTAAATTTCTAAAGTTCTATTTACTTTAAAATAAACAGAGTATTCGGTTAGACTTTCATGTAGAGTCATCAAGATTGGGCATTGATGATACAAACACTGTCATTGTTTCATCAGAAACATAATCTAGGACTTTTTTTCTTAGATTCGTGCCAGGTCTTAGAAATGAAGAATGATTTTTTACACATGTGAAGAAAGTTTTAAAAATGATGGTAGTATTTAGGATTTTTGTCCTTGAAGTACATGAGTTCTGCTCAAAGAAGCAAAAATACTTTTCCAAGTGAGATTCCTGGGACAGCACCCACTGGAGTTACTGCTTTTTAAAAGATAGAATAAATCTTCCAAAGATGAAATAAATATTTTCTCTGATCTTTATTGGCATTGAACAATTCTCTGATAGTATAACATGAATGTTTCATCTCAGCTACCACATGTGGCAAGCCGTAGAATGCCAAGAATCAAACACAACTTTGATTGTCTATATTGAATATCTGCTTTCCTTCATAAACAGGTAGTCACTATGTGCTATTGAATGAATGATGCTAACATAAACAAACAGATGTTAGCGTGCATCATGAGGGAAGACCTATGACATTACATTATTCTTAAGCTAACCATACACTGACATTCATTGATTCCCTTTGTATACTCATGGGCACAGCAGTTTACAACAGATGTTGAAAATTTGGAAATGGTGTTGAGAAGAATTATTTCAGCTTTGAGAGAATAAACCTTATGAGAGAGACTCAAAGTAGTGGCTCTACTCACCTAAGTAAATAAAAATAAGTCATTTTAAAAATGAAGAAGAGAAATCACACTTGATTACATATGGAGGTAAGTGATTGAAACTTCCTTTATAAAATGGACAAAGTTAAAATTTGATTTACACTAAATACTTGGGCAATATTTGAGTTTCACATTATATATTAACTCAGTATGAAAATAAGTTATTAATATCAGGTACTTGCAGATATAAAATATAAAAATATAAAAATAATGATTCCATTTGTTCTCATTTTACTCTCACAAGTATCTCTGCTCCAGACAGATTAGTTACCCTTGTTTCCATTTCAAAAAATAAACCTGTAGCTCAGAGAAATTTAGCACTTTTTCAGGAACCTATGATTAGCAAGTAGCAGTTGGACCCAGAATATGTTTTCTTAGTTCTGTGGTGATGTCCTTTAGGCTACCTTGCCTGAGAGGTAGAAATGAAGTCACTTGTCTACAAATTATAAATTCTCAAAAAACATGTAATGCACACTTCACACACAATTCAACAGTGTTATGTATCTGAGTTGGACTTTTGGATCATATCTGATTAGTATGGACAAGATATTTGTATAACACACTAAATGCAAAAATATATTGAAAGCCCTAACTCTTGAGTCTCTTAATCTGAATTCACTTTACTTGCTTCTGAATTTTCAAGGATAAAATTATGACAACAGTCCACATTGCTATGCTGATGGGTTATTTCCCTTCTTCTGCCTTTAGATGCTTTAAATTTGTCAAAGAAAGTCACTCTCTGTCACTACTGTGCCTCCTTACTTCAAAAAGAGGCAGCAACCCATTGAGAGAGGTGGCCCGGCTGCACAGTGTGAGCTGTCCAAGCTAGCTAGAAGCAGTAGCTCAGGCACAAAAAAACCTGAGAATTTCAAATGCCATCATGAGCCCCCAAATGGAATTAACAAGAAGCAGATAAAAACTATTGACTATAATTATATTCTGTCAAAAGGATCTGCAGCAATAGACTTTTCCTAAAGTTACCATCAAAAGAGAAGGAAATGGCTAAAAGTATAATTTTCTTCTGTATTATTTTTTTGCCACTTTAGTGATTAGAAAAATTTAAGTGAGTGCACAAGAAAATTACCTACTGGGTCAATGAAATCTAACTGTATCCTCGAAGGAGAGGGGATGTAGATGGATTTTCTTCATTTCTTATTATGAAATAATCCTTATAGGCCATCTTACTAAAACAAGTACTCACATAAGTAAAAAAAAAAAAAAACTTCAGGGGATATTTATACAGCTCACCCAAGGCACAAAACATGGACCGGGTGTTTCAGTCCCATGTCTAGAGTCTGCAGTGCAGTGAAACATGCACATAGTAAACATCCATAATGAAGTGCAGCCAATGAAAACCTTCATTAGGGAAGCACAAAAAGAAAAGATGCAAAATCAGAAGCGAGCAAGCTGATGTCTCACTTGAAGAAATCAAAGAGAACTTAGTAGAGAAATTAGATTTGGAGTAGGTTTGAAAAATCATACAGTTTTAAATATATGGAAATGGCTGAGGCATTCTTAAAATATCATGGTTGGTGACAATTACACTGGCTTGCCAGTTTGGTTTGCTTGTGAGCTGCCTAGAGGATTACAAAACACATGCTGGAAATGGGGAGGTGGGAGCGTGAGCTTGGGTATTGTATCTCTTCCCTTGTTCTGGGCAACTTTGCTCCACTGGGTCCTTCTTGCATGATATTACTGTGTCGTGCCGGCCAATTATGTGCTGAAATCTCTCAATCCATGAGTAAAAATAAGATCATGTCCTTGAAGTGGTGTATGTCAGGTATTTGGGTACAGTGATGAGAAACTGACCAATGTACAGGTGGAGGAAATAGAGCGAGAAAAGAATCAAGTATGTGGCAAAAACTTTTACAGAAATGTCGTAAATCGATCGCATTTCAGTTTGATCACAGCACAGGTGTACGAAGATTAGTAGGAATGTGAGCTTGGAGAGGTGAACAGGAGGCCACAAGGAATTTGGATTTTATTATGTGGGCAGTAGAAAACCACTCAAGGTCCTGAGCTGGGAATAAAATGTTCAGTGCTGTGTGCTGTGAAGATTAATCTGGGAGTGAATCATAAGGTGTGCTAGAGAAGAGATAAAACAAGGCTGGGAGGGCTATTACAGTTAAGAGGTCATTGCTGCGGCTTCGTAAAACTGTTAGAGCCCTTCTGCCTCAGCAAAGGAAGCAGAAGAAGAGAGAAGTGGGTGAGCAGAACGCACTGCCGATCTACTTAGTTTCTGCTAGAGACCTTGTAGTCTATGAGGCTTTGAAATATTATTGGTGAGAAAAATAGAAATGGACTTTTCCTTTATGCCTCTCACAGTGTATAAGAAAAACTTCTAAGAAGATCTTGCACTTACATAACTGCAAACAGAATGAAAGTTCTGAAGGGAATACACTGAGAGCTAGAAGAGTCTGTACTTGAAGATCTGACTTAGGACTAAGAGGATGGGGAAAACTTTCCTGAGAATCTAACACTCTGTATGAAGCCATGATTTAAAATTTCACTGTAAAAAAGGAGGTTGTGGAACAGCATTCTTTCCAAAAGGACCATCATGTTCAGATGCCTAAGGGAGAGAGAAAGCTGGTGTCTAATTCAAGAAACTGGAAGGAAACCAGTAAAGCTGAGGCAGAGGATGACACCATACACAGGGGTGAGATAATACCAGGTCCTGTGGGTTAGATTAAGTCTATTTTGGTGTAAGGGCCATGGGTTTAAAACAGGAGAGACCATTGTTGTTTGAAGAGATAATTCCGGCAGATGTGGACAATGATCTTGAGGTGAAGTAAGAGGTACAAGGTATAACAGTACTCAAGTGTGAGGTGAAAGTACCTTGAACCAAGTTGGTTGTATGGAAGAGAGAAGTAAATTATGCAAGTTTTATTGAAAGGGTAGATGTGGAGTTAGGGAAATTTCTTTGAGGGTTCTGTTGATTCATGAAACCATTAACAAATTAGGGACAAAATTATGGTTTTGGTTTTGAGAGAATTGAACTTAAATTGCCTTTAAGGTATCTAAGTGGGAAAGCCTGGTAAGCAGCTGGAAGGACAGTTCTGGGGCTGGAGACGGCTTGCAAACCTCGATGGAGGACTCATGGGCCAGATAAAACTTTCAGGCAGATCTGTGTTAAATGTAGAAAGGACAAAAGGAAGAGGGACAAAGTCTGGCATCCGAAGATACTGATATTTAATGGTCCACCAGACGCTGCTCAGTTAGGAGAGCAGATAGAGAAGGAAGAGCCAGGGACTTCTGAGGGGAAATTAAGGGAGCAGCTTTATCGAAGGAGAGCGAATGTTTCAACCTGGTAGGACCCGTCCACGGAGCTAAGTGCTGTCGTGGTCAGGTACCCAGTATTCACACGGAACGGTCACTGCTGATATCCATTGGGTTTAGTTTCTCAGCTGTCATCAACGACTTCAGGGTGAAATGCTTTCGTAGGCATGACTGGAGCACCCCAGAGTAAAACTGGTTAGAGCACCTTGAGGGGAAAGACGGTGAGCACTGAGCAGGAAAAAAAACCCTAAGAGAAGTTTTGTGTGAAGGAAATGAAATAGGGCAGGAGCTGCAAAAAAAAAAAGGAATCGCGATTTTTAAATGTAGTTACCTCCTTCAGAAGGTCATGTGAGTCACGCTGTGATAAATGTTAACTGTACTATAATGTCTGAACAGAAATAGAAAAGTGCAATCTTGTGAAAGCAAAGTAAGCAAGTGGTCTGTCCACGCGAGACATGTTAGTATAACCGAAGATTACATTTTTTCAAGACTCCCTGGAAGCTCACGCAAATAGGAAAGACTGTGGGTCAAAACCAACGATAAAAGCCAATCAAAAATCAAAGCCAATCATAACAATTTCAATGCGTGAATAGCTAATTTCCAAAGGTGTAAGATTTATACAGTCTGAAGAGAACCCAGAGTATGAATAGCTAATTTCAGTGAGTGATTTCTATGGTATATGTAATATCTTATTTAGTTCTCATAAAGTAGTTATTTCTGTGACTTTTGCTTTTCCCAAACAAGGACACTGGGTCTAGGGGTAACTCACAAAGGTTGCAAAGGTAGTAAGTAGAAGAAGGACGCTTAGGGTAAACCTAGGCGCTTGGCGTGCACCGTTTTCTAGCTAGACTACATTATCTTCGTTTGCTCTGCCTCCTTTGAGAAGATAAAGTTTCTTCAGGCACCAAATACGAAGCAATTGGTCACACAGAACCTCACTTCCGAAGCACTGAACAACACAGTGGGGAATGTCTGCGTGCTTTATGTAGCTCCTTAGCCATTATTTTTTTTTTACTTTTTTTCTAACAGCAGTGCCGGTCTGTATGGTGGGAAACTTGTATTACTTCCTGGTTCATGCCTGAGTGTACAGCAAAGCTACAACACTCTGTCCTGCAAAGAAAGTTTGTCCAGGTTCCTCTTACCTGCTTGACTTTAAAGGTTTTAATTTCACAGGTTTTCTATCCTGTTCTATAAAATGCTGCCCCTCTGCCAAGCTTCTTAGAATTACTAATTTACTTGTTGAGGTGAAAATGATTGCCTGCCTTCCTTCCTTCCTTCCTTCCTTCCTTCCTTCCTTCCTTCCTTCCTTCCTTTCTCTCTTCTTTTTTTTCAAATTATAATAATATATATTTAATTTGAGAATTTCATAGAAATTAAGGAAAACATCAAAGATACTTGCAGTTTATCCACTGCTTTATAACCACTGACATTATTAAACAATTTTACTATCTTTATAGATCTACATATGGTTAACAAATATCTTTTGATTTAACCTCTGTACTACTGTTTTGTATCAATATTTATGGAAATGAAGGACTAGCACAGATAATGCTTTGGAGGTTGCTTTCTTAGCTCATATATTTTAAATGACTTCCAGTAGTATTAAACTTTTTTTTTTTTTTTTTTACCAGATATTTAGAAATGGGTGAGTAGCATTTCATCAGCAGGGTGAACATTCCATTCACACAACTCTACATGGTTGGAAGTCAGATTTTTTTCTCAAAGTTTTCACAATTAGTGGTAATGCTGCTTTGAGCAACACTAAACATAGATTTCTGTGCAGAGGCATGATTTTTTTTCCTTAGGACATTTCTTAGACGTTAAGAAATGAGTTACTTTTATAACAATAGTAATCTTTTCACTTTGAAATGAAAAAAAATTACAGTGAACTTTTCACTTAGTGAAATGAGCCTATCTCCCGAGTATACATTTTAGAATTAATGTAATAGTTTCTAGCAAGTAGCACAGTGTGTCATACTAAGTAGTTGCTTGCTCAATGATGACACTGATGTTGATTATTCTAGGTTAACAAATTATCACTGAGCTTAGATCTAAGGGTACTATTAAGTGTAGGGATATTATTTTTAAAATATTATTTTTTATAGAAAAAGTAAAACAAAATTTCATAAAAAATCAAATAACAACAGTTAATATATGCTGCATGTTGTTCTCTTCAAAGCAGTTGCTCAGAATACAAGATACGGGCATAAAAATTTATCCAATCAATGTTAGCACAAAATTTCCTTGTCAATGAACTAAGAAACACTAGCAGTATAACTGAGTTGAGATTTTTCCATTTTCCCTCCATCCTTTCCCATTTTTTTCCATCCTAGTTCCTTTCTCCTTTTGAATAGTTTCTTCTCATTCCATAATATCTATTGTACATTTTAGACCTTATTTACTTTCAGTTTGTTATACCAGGGAGAAAATATGATGTTAACACATATGAGTCTAATTTATTTCACCTATAAGAATGGTCTCAAGTTGCATTCATGTATCTATAAAAGTCTCAAGTTTATCCTTCTTTATGGCTGAGTAATACTCCATTGTATGAAAATAACATAGCTTTGTAATTCATTCCTCAGTTGATGGGCATTTGTGTTGTTTCCAAGAGGTAGCTATCACAAATTGTGCTGCAATAAACATGGGTGCACACAGATTATCATGATACTATGTTTTTAATTCTTCTGGAAAGATAACCAGAAGAGGAATAGCTGGGTCTAATGGAATGTCTGATCCTAGCTTCTTGAGGATCTCCATACTGATTTCCACCGTGGTTGAATCAGTCTACACCCCACCAACAGTGTCTTTTTCCCCTGCAGCTCCACCAGCATTTGTTACTGGCTGACTTCTTGATGATAGCCATTTTTTCTGGGCAGAGGTGGAATCTCAGTGTTGTTTTAATTTGCATTTCTTGAATGACCAATGATGTTGAACATTGTTTCACATATTTATTTGCCATTTATATTTCTTCATCTGAGAAGTGTGTATCTATCTCAGATGCCCATTTTTGGATTGGGTCTTTGAATTTGGGGTCCTGATTTTTTTTCAACTCTTTATATGTTCAAGATAGAAGTTCTTTGTCTGAAGAAAAACTAACTATAGTTTTTTCCCACTTTATGGATTCTCTTTCCACTCTGTTGGTGATTTCTCCTGATATGCAAAATCTTTGTAATAAGATGAGATCCCAGTTGTTGATACTTTGAAGTTTTTCCAGTGCTGTTTTGCTCATGAGCTCTCTGCCTACACCTATGTCTTCAAGATTTCTTACTTTTTCTTTCTACAGATTTAGTATTTCTCTTTTAATATTTAGATTTTTGACCCATTTTGACTTTGATGTAGACATGGGTCTAGTTTTAGTCTTCAGCATACAGAGAGCCAGTTTATCCAACATCATCTATTAAAAAGACTATATTTGTTCCGGTGAACATGTTTGGCCCATTTTTCAAAGATAAGACAGTTGAGTGTTTTGTAATTATTTCTTCATCTTCTAATCTGTTCTGCTGAACCTTGGGTCTTTTATTTTTTTGCCCATACCATGTTGATTCTCTCACAGTAGCTTTGTAGTATAATTCCAAGTCAGTGATTGTGCTGTCCACTGGCTTGTCTTTGTTGCCCAGAATTACCTTTGCTATTCTAGGTCTCTTCTGTTTCCAAGTGAATTTTAGGAATGTTTTTCTAGTTCTGTGAAGTATATTAATTGTATTTTTATTTGGATTACATTAAATCTGTATAACACTCTTAGAAGTATGGCCATTTTCACTATCCTGGTTCTTCCTATCCATGAGCAAGAGATATCTTACCACTTTCTGATATCCTCTTCTATCATTTTTCTCAGAGCACTGTAATAAAATAATATTTTAATTACCTGATTTTCTTACACAATTTCCTTATTCCTTTGTATTACTAATTTGATAATAAGCATGAGAAACTCATTTTAGAGATTTTACAATTGGCAGGTACTGAAGAAAGCAATTCTGTGTGTGTGCAGCATATCTCATACTTCCTATGAGGTATATGCATTGTTATTATGCATATTTTACAAAGGAAGGAATTGAAACTGAAGTGCTACATGATATGTTCAGTTTTACATTTTTACAGTTTTACAATTGTATGTCACAAGCTGGCTTCAAAGCAGACACTTTAATTCCAGAATCTGCACATTTCACCATTCCTTATGAAAGAAAGCAAACAGTGCGAATCTGTTTTTTGTTGTTTATTTGTTAACTCAATTTAACACTGACCTTAAAATAAGACAGTGTCAGTTTATCTGCAATTTGTCAAAGAATAATTGTTTTGTACATTTTCTTTTGCCTGTCCCTCTTTCTACCTTTCTAAATCCTTCCTGCATTATTTCTATTAAAATACATTCTTATCAATGAGTCTCATCAATTATTAAAACTTCCAGGTGTGGTAATTATATTTTGATACAATGTAGCATTTTAATGTAATCATGTAGGATTTTAATGGCACTGTAAATCTTTGTAAGCTGGTGGGGTGTAGAAATCTGGGAGGCAGGGGAGCCCTTCCAAAGGACTAGGTGGGCAGACACACACTGTCTGCCCCATCAGTTTACTAGCGTTTTAGCCTTCGGATTTTCTTTCTCTCTTTTCCTTTCTTCCTCTCCATGATTTCTTCCCTCAGTTATTTCTTAAAAGCAACTTGGAGGCAGTACATGTAGGAAAGTAATAAAAATGAATGCATCAACGCTTTTGGAATGGACCAAAATGATTGAAATTTTATGTTTACATTCAGTACTCTCTATTTTTTTAAGCTTTTGACTTTAGTTTCAGGACTTTTGATTCTCAGGAAGAGCACTGTGCTCTGCTGGTTCAAGTGGGGAAAGTGTGAGAGACAACGGTGAGGGAAAGAGGGAAACAGCTACCGATATTAACGATTGCTGCTGTGTACTCGCTTTAAACTTTCGTGCTGGTGCATGGTATTCCACATGTAGAGAGTCCTTAACGGAACGATTGCCTTGGATATAAGGAAAATGTTTAAGAAAATGGCAGATTTTTCTGTCCTGCCAGCTGTGAAACTTAATGATTTTAAAGCTTTGGTGATGGTTTTTATTTCAAGGAGGGAATAAAGTGTATAGGAGTGGAAATTTTTCAAAGACACCATCTTTCTTGATTTTTACTCACTTTCTTCTTCCAGTGGGTATAGTATTGTGAGGTTGAAAGATAGGCAAGTAAATGTATTCATACTTACTGACTTTATGTGCAGTAGCCCTGGTAATATCAAGAATCCCTCCAAGACCATTCAAATCAATTCTGACTTCTAGTATAGCCACCTGCTGAACCATCTAAACAATAAAAGGAGCTTTACTGGACAGAGTGGCAAGTTGAGACCATATGAATATTGACAATAAAATGTTTTCTACAGAAATGAAAGGCCAGATACCAGTTTACCCTGTTCCTGCTATGCAATAATGCAAGGTACATCAAGGATTCAATATTCGTGGGCTACTTTGGAGGAGCACAGTATTTAGCCAACTGAGCCAATTAGCCCAAGTGTGCTACTAATTTTTTCAGTGAAAGAAGCTAGTTATTAAAAGGGAAAGAATTAAGCTATTGTTTCTGTTCATTACCAGGCTGGCATGTTCTATTTAGAGTCTTAGCTTTTTACATTAGTCTTTAAAATGTGTTTGGAGGTGGTAAAATGAAAAACTGCTCTTCCCTTCATAATGAATGAATCATGAGAAAGTAAAATTCTTCTGCTTCTAGTTCTATAATGTTTATATGTTCAATGTGAAAAACTGTGTTTAATTTTGCAAAGTTTGAATCAAATGGAAGGATGTGCTAGGCATCTCTGATATGTGCATGAAATACAATCAAAATATAGTGTTTAATTTTTAAAATATTTTATGGTGAAAGATACATTCTGGATATGAAAGAGGACACCCAGAACTGCTTCAGAAGGTGGCAGGAGTGAGGGGGTATTTATGGTTACGTGTCTTTTATTTTAATAGCTTTCAGTTTAAATATTCACTGTGTATTTTGATTACACCTGTACAACAAAGCTTGCTTCTATAACCTCTATCGGTGATCTGTTTTGGGTTTCAGCTTTTGAGGTTTACCTCCTTTACACACTCTGCTCTCAAACTGAATTTACAGCTACCCTAAAGAAGCACTTGATTCTTAATCTCACTGTCAAAATGGGCTAGGGATTGGTGATCAGGGTACACCAACTTGTTATGTCAACCATAAAGTCTAGAGACAAGGAAACTTTTCAGTCCTGTGAGATGGTCTTGGAAAATTTGTGATGAATTAAGAAGTTTAAAGGAAACTGAGCTTCTTGAACAAGGTGTTTGTATGCAAAAAGATCACAGCACAGATAAAAAGAGAACACAGAATGGTGTGGAAACAGACCTCCCGAGTTCGACTAGGCAGTTTGATGCCCACACAGAGCTCGACCCTTGGATGTGTCCCAGACTGGACATGAGGAAATGTGTTTGTAAATTCTTGCCAAGCAAAGGCAGGAGAAGTAAGCCATCTGGTGTGGGAGGTACACGCCGGTTAGCTTTATCAGGAAGCAGGTGGCTCAACTGCAGGAGGTTTGCAAGCTGAAAACCAGAGAAAGTGCAGACTTCATTGATATGATGGACACTGGGATGCTGGCATCAGAGACAGAAGCTGATGGAACTAAGGGGGAGAGTTTCAGAAGGAGAAAACTCCCCCCCCCCGTTTTCACTTTTGCTAGTATTCAATTTTGTTCTGCAAGCACATGTTAAGCGCTTACTATGTGTAAGACACTGCGCCTTTTGGGAAATAATTAAGACACATCAGGGAAGAGAATAAATAAAAATTCTTAAAGGAAGAAACAATTACAATGGGCATAGTAACTCCTAAATCTCTCTGTGCCTGCAAGACTGGCACCTGTGGTGTAGCATCCTTTTAAAGCTATGTTCCTTCTCTTTCAGGAGGTAGCAGTGTAAACACCGCTCCAACCAATACAAGACTTAAGGATTTTTGTTTTGTCTTGTTTTTAGTAAGTGTTATAGTCACTATATTTTAAACACACCTATTCTCTCAAGTATGAATTATCACTGTCCCTGGCTCATCCCCCACACACTTTCTTGTCAGATGTAATCTATCCATTTAAAATTTTCTACATGGGCTTGTGAAAGGGATGGTAGAAAAAACAAGCATAGAAAAATGTGAGAAAGTTATAATTTTTATATAAATACAAAAATTAATTTGTACAGAAATCCCTTTGTTTATTGAATAATTAAATCAAAATTTAGAGAAAGTAAATGTCTTACCCAAGGTTGAACAACTTAGTAGAATTAAAATTGAGGAAAAAAATCAATTCACATGTCTTTTAATGTGAAGGTTATAAAAATGAGTTAATTCTTCAGTATGAGAACACAAATATGTTTTTGATAGTACAGCAAATACTGATGAGGCTATTGGGAAGAGGGGCCCTTCCCCACTGTTGGAGGGAATATAAACTGGTACAAATACTTATTGGAAGTTGCTGATGAGCTCATTTTTCACCTTTTCTTAAATACTTTCTGGGAAATTCAGTAACAGTCAACAATTTCCTTCTGGCTTGCATTGTTCCCCTTCTGCTATATCTAATTCTTCTAATAAATTAGTCATTATTTTTTAAAATATGTGACCCATAGTCATTATACACAGCCATAAAGCTGTAGTTATTGGTTTTATATATTTATTTTGTTTGGTGCTTTCCATTCTACTAACACATTTCATTTTTTGATAATTTTCTAAATCAACTATTTATGACTGAGATTTCTGATTATATATTTGGCTGAAGCTGGAGTATGAGGATTATTGCAGGTGAGTGTGAAAATTACTTGGGATTAACTTTCCACAATATTCTCCTGCTATTACATAATGCCTACATTTCAAATTGCTTAATTCCTGTGCTGTACTACACAATAAATTATATGTGAAATCACCGATAAATGCTATTTTATTTTTATTTTACTATTTTATTTTAGAAGTAAAAGAACAAAAACATTAACAAACAGACACAGAGTAGCACAAGAACAGTACAATCAAAACTGAATTACAGAGAAGGTGCCAGGTTTACAATGGTGGTTGTACTACATATTGATAACTTCAAAGTGTATGCTCAGGGAAACACATGTAGACATACAAGATTGATCAAACAATTAATCATTAACTGTTCCTTAGAATAAAATGACATAAGTCAATAGTGTAACCACGTTAGCAATCCTGCATATACATACATACACACATACATACATACATACATACATACATAGTTATCCCTTTCTTCCTTTTCTCCTTCCTCTCATCCCATTTTCTTTTTACTTTTGAGCAGTTTCCTTTCATACCTCCTAATTTATATGCCCACTTTCAGGTTTTTACACCAGTGATACAATTCATTGCTTGCACATGCACATCTGATTTATTTCACTTATGAGTATGGTCTCTAATTGTGATCATTTACCTATAAAAGCCTCAAGTTTGTCTTGCTTTACAGCTGAGTAATATTCCATTATTATATTCCAAAAATGCCAGTAAACGTCTTACCCAAAGTTTTTATCCAGTACTCTGTGGATGGACATTTGGGTTGCTTCCATGATTTAGCTATTACAAATTGTGCTGCTATAAACATGGGTGCACATATATTGAGGTGATATGATATTTTCAAATCTTCTGAGAAAATACTCAGAAGGGGAATAGCTGAGTTGTATGGGACCTCTAGACCTAGTTTACTGAGGGAATCTCCAAACCAATCTCCACAGTGGTTTCACCAGTCTGCATTCCCACCAGCAGTGAAGAAGGGTTGCTATTTCTCCACAGCCTCGCTAGCATTTGTTATTGGTTGATTTCTTAGTGCTGGCCAATCTTACTGGGGTGAGAAGAAATCTCAATGTTTTAATTTGCATTTCTCAAATGACTAAAGATGTAGAACATTTTCTCATATATTTATTTGCCATTTGTATTTCTTTCTCTGAGAAGTGTGTATTCATCTCAGATGCCCATTTCTGGATTGGGTCTTTGAATTTGGACAGGTTCATGTGTTTTAATTCTTTGTAAGTTTTAGATAGAAGACCTTTGTATGAGGAAGAGCCAGCTAGGATTTTTTCCCAATTTGGGGGTCTTTTTTTTACTCTGCTAGTGATTTCTTTAGATGTGCAAAAATGTTTCAGCAACATGAGGTCCCAGCTATTGATTCTTTGAAGTTTTTCCCTTGCAGTTTGATTTTTGCTCATAAACTCTCTGCCTAATCCTATGTCTTCAAGATTTTTACCTACTTTCTCTTCCAATAGATTTAGTGTTTCTGTTTTAATATTGAGTTCTGTGATTCATTGGACTTGAGTTTGGTGCATGGTGATAGACTTGGGTTTATTTTCAGTCTTTGGCAAGAGGCAAGCCAATTTCTCCAGCACCATTTATTAAAGAGGCTATCTTTCTTCCAGTGAGCTTGTTTGGCCCCTTTGTTAAATATTAGGTGGCTGAGTGTATTTGTGATTGTGACTGCATCTTCCAGTCTGTTCCATTGATCTTCAGGTCGCTTTTTTAGCCAGTACCAGATTGATTTTATTACAGCAGCTTTGTAATATACTTTCAGGTCAGGGATTGTGATCCCTCCTGTCTTGTCCTTGTGGCCCAGAATTGCTTTTGCTATTCTGGGTCTCTTCTGCTTCCAGATGAATTTGAGGAATATTTTCTGTAGATCTGTGAGGTATGTTGATGGTAGTTTAATGGGAATTGCATTGAATCTGTACAACAATTTTGGTAATATGACCATTTTCACAATGTTGGTTCTTCCTAACCATAAGCAGGGAATGTTTTTCCATTTATTGAAATCATTTTTCAGAGTACTGTAGCTTTCATTGAATAGATCTTTCACCTCTTTTGTTAGGTTGATTCCTAAATATTTCAATTTCTTGGATGCTATTGTGAAAGGTGTGGTTTCCTTAACTTCTCTCTCAGTCTGTTTGTTGTTTGTGTGTAGGAATGCTATTGATTTTTGGGTGTTGACTTTGTATCCAGCTACTCTGCTGAATTTTTCAGTTAATTGAAGGAGTCTTCTTGTGGAGTTTTTGGTGTCTTCCATGTAAAGTATCATGCCATCTGCAAATAGTGATAGTTTTACTTCTTCCTTTCCTATCCTTATTTCTTTTATTTCTCTCTCTTGTCTAATTGCTCTGGCTAATGCTTCCAGAACTATGTTGAATAGTAGTGGTGACAGTGGACATCCTTGTCTTATTCCTGACTTTGAAGTGAAAGCTTTCAGTTTTTGTCCATTTAGTATGATGTTGGCTGTTGGTTTGTCGTAGATGGCTTTGATCAGATTGAGGTATAGGCCATCTATTCCTATTTTTTCTAGGGTTTTTAAAATGAATGCATGTTCGACTTTATTGAAAGTTTTTTCCACATCTACTGAGATGATTTTGTGGTTTTTGTCTTTAGTTCTATTGATATGGTGTATTACATTAATTGATTTATGTATATGGAACCATCCCTGCATATCTGGAATGCATCCAACCTGGTCATGGTGTATAATTTTCCTTATGATTCGCTGCATTCTATTTGCTAGTATTTTATTGAGTATATTTGCATCTATGTTCATTAGGGAGATTGGCCTATAGGCCTATAGGCCAATGTTGGTTGCGTCTTTCTCCAGTTTTCATATCAGTATAATACTTGCCTCCAGAAATGAGTTAGGGAGAATTGCTTCCTTTTCAATTTCATTGAACAGTTTGAGACTGTTGGCATTAAATCTTCACTGAATGATGTATAAAATTCTGCTGTGAATCCATCAGGGCCTGGGCTTTTCTTTGTCGGTAAGTTTTTAATGACATTTTCATTCTCATTAATTGATATTGGGTTGTTCAGGATTTTTATATCTTCCTGATTCAACTTTGGTAATTCGTACATTTCTAGAAGTCTGTCCATTTCTTCTGAGTTTTCTGTCCTATGAAAGCAAAACTTTTCCTTTTTTTTTTTTATAAATTTTTTTGGGGGGGCTTTAAAAAATTTTATTAGTCCGTGTTTGCCGTACATAAAGTTTATTTTTTTTAAGTTTTATTTTAAGGACAAAAGAATGGAGACATATGAACCAGAAAAGCCATAAAAAATACAGAAAATACAAAGTTATACAGAATATAGTAGGGAATTAGCACTGGATGTTGTATTACATAGTTATCTTCACATTAGTTAACACAAAAACATTAAACAAAATACCAAATTATAGAGAAGATAGTAGGGAATTTGCACTGGATGCTGTATAATATAAAGTTATCTTCACTTCTGTTAATACAAAAATGATTGAGGAAATACAGAATTATAGAGAACATAGAAGGGAATTAGCTCTGGATGCTGTCCTACATAATGTTACCTTCACCTTTGTTACTCAGTTACACAGATGATGGCCCAT
>PVLD010023007.1:0-28236 GCA_004027595.1 Dinomys branickii | reverse complement strand
AGGAAATACAGAATTATAGAGAACATAGAAGGGAATTAGCTCTGGATGCTGTCCTACATAATGTTACCTTCATCTTTGTTACTCAGGTTACACAGATGATGGCCCTTTTGATCAGTTCGTTTTTTCTCCTCCCTCATCTCCGTTGCCCTACCACTCAATCAGTCATCTTCCTTGTGATAATAACTGTACTCCTGGGTTTATCTATATCCTTGGACTCTCGCCTTGGGAAGAGATATAGCTGCCTCAGACTATACTATAACATACAGGGGTGTATACAAACTGCCATGGTTAGAGGTGGGAAAGCACATATGCTCACAGCGGACCGCCCGGCTCCACCCTGTCGTCGTGCTATGGGTGGGGGCGGGTCCAGACCATGTGGCTCCAGCATTACTGTTCCCCACCCCTTGCAGCTGGGCAATGGGTCTCCGAAGCTGAAGCTACGAATGCCGAAACGAGGGCGTGGGCCAAGGGTGTGCTTGGAGTGGCAACCTCCTCCCTCTCTATCTTGTCTCCCTCCAACTGTGCCATGTCAGATCTGCGATCCCCTCCTCCAGAGGAGGTTCTGCTTAGACTTTCCGAGGGTTTCACTTCCTATCTCAGATCCCTCCCGAGTTCAGGATATCCACCTCCCTCCTCTCTGTCCTTCACATGTTGCTATATTGCCGTGTCTGAGATCACAGTAGCTTTGTAGTATAATTTCAAGTCAGGGATGGTGATGCCTCCTAACTTTTCTTTGTTTCCCAGGATTGCTTTTGCTGTTCTAGGCCTCTTCTGGTTCCAGATGAATTTTAGGAATGCTTTCTCTAGATCTGTGAGGTATGCTAGTGGAATTTTAATGCAGATTGCATTGAATCTGAACAACAATTTTGGGAGCAGGGCTATTTTCACAATGTTGGTTCTTCCTATCCATGAGCAAGGAATACCTTTCCATTTTCTGAAATCCTCTTTGACCTCTTTTTACAGAGTACTGTAATTTTCACTGTATAGATCTTTTATTCTTTTGTTAGATTGATTCCTAAATATTTTTTTTAGATGCTATTATGAAAGGTGTGGTTTCACTGATTTCTCTCTCAGTCTGCTTGTCCTTTGTATACATGAATGCTATTGATTTCTGAGTGCTGACTTTGTATCCAGCTACACTACTGAACTTGATTATTAAATCTATGAGCCTTTTGATGGAGTGTTTGGGGTCTTCTATGTATAGAGTATCATGTCATCAGCAAATAATGATAATTTCACTTCTTTTCTTATCCTTATTCCTCTTATTTCTCTCTCTTGTCTAATTGCTCTGGGTAATATTTCCAGAACTATATTGAATAGAAGTGATGATAGTGGACATCCTTGTCTTGTGCCTGACTTTAAAGGGGAAGATTTCAGTTTTTGACCATTTAGAATGACGTTAGCTGTTGGTTTATCATAGATGGCTTTTATCAGATTGAGGTAAAGTCCATCTATGCCAATTTTCTGTAGAGTTTTTATCATGAGTAAGTGTCGGACTTTATCAAAAGGTTTTTCTGCATCAATTGAGATGATCATGTGATTTTTGTCTTTGGCTCTATTGATGTGGTATATTACATTAACTGATTTGCAAATACTGAACCAACCCTGCATTCCTGGGGTGAATCCCACTTGGTCATGGTGTCTAATCTTCTTAATGATTTGTTGCACCGTTTGCTAGTATTTTATTGAAAATTTTTGCATCTATGTTCGTTAGGGAGATTGGCCTGTAGTTCTCTTTCTTGGTTGGGTCTTTCTCTGGTTTTGGTATCAGGATAATGCTTGCTTCCAGGATTGAGTTGGGGAGAATTCCTTCCTTTTGAATTTCCTTAAAGAGTTTGAGAAGTATTGGTGTCAAATCTTCTCTAAATTTCTTGTAGAATTCAGCTGTAAATCCATCAGGAGCTGGACTTTTCTTCATTGGCAAGTTTTTATTACATTTTCAATTTTGCTTGCCGATACAGCGTTATTCAGGGTTTTTATATCTTCTTCATTGAGCTTTGGTAGTTCATATGCATCAAGAAATCTGTCCATTTCCTCTGTTTTCTATCCTGTGAGAATAAAGATTTTCAGAGTAGGTACTGATGATCTGAATTTCTACAGGATCTGTAGTGATTTCATCTCTTTCATTCCATATTGCGTGAATTTTAGTTTTTTCTTTCCTTTGTTTAATAAGGTTGGCTAGGGGTTTATTGATTTTATTTATTTTTTCAAAGAACCAACTCTCAGATTCATTAATTCTCTGTATTGTTTTTTTAGTCTCCATTGCATTAATTTCTGCCCTGAGCTTTCTAATTTCATACCTCCTCTGGGCTTTTGGTTTGATTTGTTCTACTTTTACTAGAAGCTTGAGGTGCAGCATAAGATTGTTGATTTGTGCTCATTCTGTTTTTCTGAGGTAGGAATTCACTGCTATAAATTTCCCTCTGAGGACTGCTTTCATAATACCCCACAGGTTCCTCTAAGTTGTGTCTACATTTTCATTTGATTGTACATAGTGTTTAATTTCTTCTTTGATATCATCTGTGACCCTTGATTGTTCAAGAGGGTGTTGTTTAATTTCCATGTGTTTATGGAGTTCTTGCGATTTCCTTTGCCATTAATTTCCAATTTCATTGCACTATGGTCTGATAGTATGCATGAGATAATTTCAACTCCTTTGTATTTCCTTAAGCATGTTCTATATGCTAGCATATGGTCTATTTTTGAGAATGTCCCATGTGTGCTGAGAAGAATGTGTATTCTGATGCTGTTGGATGGAACACTCTGTATAGGTCTACTAAGTCCATTTGTTCACATGTTTGGTTTAGTTCTGTTATTTCTTTGGTAATTTTTTGTCTAGTTGACCTATCTTTTTGTGACAATGGGGTATTGAAGTCCTTATTATGATTGTATTGCTGCTTACTTCATTTTTCATGTCTGTTAAAATTTGTCTTATATTCTTGGGTGTTCCTGTGTTTGGTGCATAGATGTTTATGATTGTTAGCTCTTCCTCTTGAAGTTTTCCATTCATGCAGTGACCTTCTTTATCTCTTTTAATTGTTCTTGGTTTGAAGTTCCCATTGTGTACAAACAGAATAGCGACACCTGCTTTTGTCTGGGTACCTATCTCATGGAGTATTGTTTTCTATCCTTTAATTTTGAGTCTATGAGTTTCCTTTTGAGTTAAATGTGTTTCCTATATACTGGATAGCATATTGTTGGATTTTGTTTCTTGATCCAATCTGCCAGTCTACTTCTTTTGGTTGGTGAACTAAGTCCATTTACGTTGACGGTTATAAGTGGTAAGTATTGGCTTATCTTTGTCATGTTGTTTTCCTGCTGGTGGTTTCTCTTGTTTCCCTCTGTTTAATTGCTTGCTCTACTTGGTGTTTCCTTTTTGTTGCTGTTCTTAAAGTTGTGGTCTGTTTTGTCTCTTTCTAGAGTATCTTTTATAACTCTTTGTAGGGTTGGTTTTACACTCATGAAGTTCTTCAGTTGATCTTTATTGTGGAAATATTTTATTTCTCCATTAATTTTGAAGGATAGTTTTGCAGGATGCATCAATTTGGGTTGGAAGTTGTTTTCTTTCAGACCTGCAATATTTTATTCCAAGCTCTTCTTGACTTGATGGTTTGTGCTGAGAAATCTGCCGTGATTCTAATAGGCTTTCTTTTATAGGTGATCTGTTTCTTTTCTCTCACAGCTTTTAATAATCGTTCTTTTGTTGAATTTCTGGGATCTTGATCACTGTATGTCTGGGTGTAGATTTATTTTGGTTATGGCTAATTGGAGTTCTATATGCTTCACTTACCCAGATGTCCATTCTTTTTCCATGCTTGGGAAATTTTCTGCTATTATTTACCCAAATAGTTTTTTATATCACTTGTGCTGACATTTGCTGTTTCATTGATACCTATTAATCTTACATTGTTTTTCTTTGCTCCTTCTTGCAGCTGTTGAATTGTTATTTCTTGGTTTCTTGTTATTTTTAAAAGATCCTTTCACGGTCATTCACAGCAATGTTGTCTTCAAGATCTAACAGTCTATCTTCAGCTTCATTCAAGTGGCTTTGCCAGTTTTCAATGGCAGTTTTAATTTCCTGGATATCTGTTTGAATCTGCTTTATGCATTCCTGTTTTCTCCTATACCGTTCATTCAAAGTTTCCATTAATTTACTATGCTCTATTTTTTTCCATGTCTTCTTTAGATGTACTAAACAATTCTTTCATTATTGCTGTCATTTCTTTTCTTACCTCAGACATTATTTCAGATCTGATGTCCTCTATGGCCTGATGGAGTTGTTTCTTTACTTCAGCTGCTATCATTTCAGAAATTCCAGGTGTATGACTTCCAAGCTCGTCTGTGTCGATATCTCCTGGACTTTTTCTGGGAGGGGCAGAGTTCAGAGATTGCATTTTGCTCCTTCATTTTGTCATTTTCAGAGATGCAGAGGTTTGCTGGAGCTAAGACTCATTCCCAGGGTGATGTCATAGTAACAGGGCAAGGACCAAAGGTCCCTCGTGCTGGGTGTGACTCCCTTAATGGTGTGTGTGTGCAGGTAGGGTGTGATTCCCCAATGCTCCCTCAGTTATCTGTGGCTCAGCTTGGTTCCCATTCAGGAGTTCCCCAAGCTGTCCAGGTTTCAGCCTTATTTCCACTGGGGTATAGCAGTGGGTGGGGGGTGGTCACCTTGTCTCCATACACTGCCACTAACCCTGCCTGGTTTCCACATCAGAAGACGGGGTAGGTACACTGTCACTGAGTCCCCTGAAGCTGTCTGAGTTTCAGCTTAGCTCCCTGAGGGTGCAGGGTAGGGACAGGGAGGAGCACCCAAGGCCCTTGAGGTTGTCTGGGGTTCCCCCTGGCTCCCAAGCTGGTGGGGCAGAGGGGGCGCCAGCTCACCAGAGTTCCTGCAGCTGTCTGAGGCATAGCTCTGCTCTGACAGGGGGAGCAGGGAGAAAGGGAGAGGCAGGGAGTGGACCACAGGCCCTTAGAGCTGTCTGGGTCTCTGCCTGGTCCCAAGCTCACAGTTTTGGGCTGGCAGCAGCTCACCAGAGTTCCCACAGCTGTCTGAGGCGCAGCTCTGCTCTGACCAGTACATTTTAGATATATATAATAATCACATTAATCATAGAGAATTTGTACCTGTACATGATATACCTTGTTTTTTTCCCCCATTCCTATACCCTCCTTTCAACTCCTCCTCCCCTCCTCATTTACTAAAGCTTTGTTTCCATGTTGAAATTATCCTTCAAAAGTGAAGAAGAGCTGGGCGTGGTGGCACAGGCCTATAACCCCAGCACTCAGGAGGCCTAGGCAGGAGGAATGCTTATGGGGTCAGAATCTCTAAGACACTGTGAACACAGTTCTAAGAGGGAGGTTTATAGCTGTAAGCGCCTACATCAGAGATACAAGGCGGTCCCAAATAACCCAAGAATGAATCTCAGCCCTAGACTAATAACCCAAAGGTAGTAGAAGAAATTATAAAGATCAGGACAGAAATCAATGACACTGGGACCAAGAAAACAATATAAAAAATTACTAAATCAAAGAGATGGTTGTTTAAAAACATAAATAAGATTGATGAACCCTTTGCCAAACTAAAAAAAAGAGAAGATACACATCAATGTAATTAGAATTGAAAAGCTGAAATTACAACAGATACCACTAAAGTCCAGAAGATTATAAGAAACTATTTTGAAAACTTATATCCCAATAAATTGAAGAATCTGAAAGAAATGGATATATTCCTAGACATATGACTTACCAAAATTGAATGAACAATATAAGAAAACCCTGAACATACGTATAGCAGGCAATTAAACTGATAAAATAAGAAAAATTCTACCAAGTATGAAAAGCCCAAGACTGGATGGATTCACTATTAAATTTTAGTAAATGTTAGAGAAGAATTAATGTTAGCACTCCTCAAGCTTTTCCATGTAACTGAAAGCAAAGGAATGCTTCCAAACCCATCAAATTACAATGCTTCTATAACAGCAAAAGCAACAATGAGCAGAGTGAAGAAACAACCTACAGAATGGGGCAATTTTTAAACAGCTACTCTTCTGATGGAGGAACAATATCCAGAATATATATGCGAAGAACTCAAAAAAATTAACCCTCCATCAAACAAATGACTCAATAAAAGATGGGAAAATGAATAAAAGATGGAAAATGAAATCAATTTACTTCTCAAAAGAAGAATAAAAATGCTCAATAAGTGTATCAAAAAATATTCATCTTCTTTAACCATTATGGAAATGCAAATCAAAACAACTCTGATTCCATCTTACTTCAGTCAGAATGTCTATCTCTGAGAACATAAAAAACAACAAATGCTGATGAGGACAAAGGAACCCTTCTACACTGTTGGGGAGAATGTAACCAGTACAGCCAGTTTGGAAATCAGTATGGAGATTCCTCAAAAAAGCTAAAAATAGAAACTGCATTTAAAATGCAATACTTCTCATGGGTATACTCCCCAAAGAGTTAAAGACATCATACTTTATCAATATATGTACACCCATGTTTGTAACACAGCAATTCTTGATAGCTCTAGAAACAGCCTAGATGGCCGTCAACAGATGAATGGATGAAGAAATGTACATAGACACAGTGGAATAGTATTCAGCCATAAATAATGAAATCATGTCATCTGTAAGAAAAAGGGTGGATATGGAAACCATAAAGTTAAGTGAAATAAGTCAAACACAGAAAGTTAAGTATCGCCATGTTTTCTCTTAAATGAGAAACCCAAAATATAAATAAATTAGAGTAAAGCAGAGGAGATATAGTAGGAGACGGGGGGAAGACTTTTTGGCAACAAAGATAGTGACCAGGGGAAGGGGAGAGTGGAGAGTATAGAAGGAATAAATGAGATAAAAATGACCAAGATATGATGTATATATACTGATTCCCCCAAATGAATGCAACTATTATGTATTGCGTACAGTAAAAAAAGGTTTTTTACTGTTTTTTTTTGTCTTCTTTGAGACAGGGTCTCACTATGCATTTCAGGCTGGACTTCACCTTGCTTTGTAGCTCAGGCTGGCCTCAAACTCACAGCAATCCTCCTGCCTCAGCCTCCCAAATGCTGGGATTATAGGCATGCACCAGAGTTTTTGTTTTTGTTTTTGTTTTTACCAGTAGACCTTTGTTGGAAGGAATGTTAATAAAAATGTTCTTTAGAAAACGAAAATAACATATGTCAGAAACTTGAATATACATACAGTATTAAAGTAATAAATGAAGGTTACAGCAAAATGTATTACATTATGTATATTCATGTACACATCTTTTTGTGTGTGTATCTTGTGTATATTATGTATACATGTGCTTCTATGAGTCAAATGAATGATAGTGATGAGATAAGAAATGGGAGGGAGGCACTAGGAATATTTTATTATTATAAGGTACTTTCACTACTTGTGAAGTGGCACAGAGTTATTTGTAAATGGAACTGAATTTGTTGTAAATATATATTACAAAATGTAGGCCAGCTATTAAAAGATATATAAAAGGAAAATATATATAACTGATATGATAAGGGACAAAACAGAATCTTATATAATGGTCAATTTAAAAAGTGGAAGACAAAAATGGGAACAAAGAACACAAGAAAAAAACTGGCAACAAATGTAGCTATTACTCCAAATATACCAATAATCACTTCGTACATCAAGTACCCTGAAGTGCAATTTAAACAGAGTTTATCAGAGGGGACTGCAGAACAAGACCCAACTGTACGCCGCTCATAAAAGCCCACTTCAAACACACAGCCAGACACACTAAAAGGCAGTGGAAGAACAGATCAGGTTAACAGTAATCAAAATAAAGCAGGAGGAGCTACAGCAGAAGTAGAGACAACTTTCAGAGCAAGGACAGGATCAGTGATAAAAAAAGTCACTATGTAGTGATGAAGGGGTCAGTTCTCCAAGAACACAAAATGATACTTAAGGTGTGATATGCCTAACAAAAGCGTCAAGCTGTGTAAAGCAAAAACTGATGGAACTACAAGTAGCAATGGAAGAATTCATTTTATATTTATAGATTTCAGTATGTCTATCAGAAATGAACAGATCCAGCAAGCAAGGACAGTGTAAGTCAACACCAGCAATTTGTGGAATTATAATCGACATCGCAGACTCCTTTATATGACAGCTAAACGCACCTTCTTCTCAAGCTCGCGCAGAACATTCACCAAACTATACCACATTCCAGCCATAAAATATACCACACTAACATTAAAAGAATGTAAGTCATATACATTTATACTCCTGACAATGGAAGTAGAACAGTAACAATAAATGAAGAATCCCAAAATATGCAGAGATTAAACAACACACGGGGGGAGAACCCAGTGAAAATCTGACAGAATCCCTTAGTTCAGAGATGGAGAAGAGAATAAAGATATCAGGCACTTACAGTTCAAGGAACAGACACTGGAAAGGAGAGAGCTGTGGAGGAAAAGTTCTGAAGATTTGTGGGGATTAATCTTAGAGTAATCAGTAGAGTGACTGGCATGTGAGAAAAACTACTCAAGGCTAGGGAAAGATCCATCCAAAAAAAACTGGACAGAAAAGTACCTCCTGCTTACATAGGGGTAGGAATAGCTCCTATTCCTGCCAGCCAGAATGAAATATGTCATATTTTATAGGGCACTGGGTAAAATACTCAGAGGGGTCTTGCTTCAGTACTAGCGAATAATTAGAGAATGATAAGCCCTAGCATAAGTGCTTAACTGATAGTAAAGACTGAAAATCAATCACACAGTTTGCAAATAACCAACATTAGAGAAAAAGCTGATGAATGTAAAGAATACAAAAAGAAGGCTGGGGTTGTAGCTCAGTGGTAAACTGCTTGTCTACCAAGTGCAAGATGACCAGGCATGTAAACATGCAGGAAATGGTAGCCGGGCATGGTAGTACAGCCCTGAAACCTCAGTTACTCAGAAGGCAGAAGCAACAGGATCACAAATTTTACGATAGCCTGGACACTGTAGTGAAACCTTGTCTAAAAATAAAAAGGGGCCTGGGATGTAGCTCAGTGTAAAGACTCTGGGGTTCAATCTCTAATACCACACAAATACACAAAAAAGCCAAGACTATAAAATTTCCACATTTGAAGAAAACTGTAGTCACTGACTGAAGAATTTCAAGGAACTCTAAGCACAAGAAAAACATGAGAAAATGACACCAAGACATGTGATATTCAAGTGCTCCAAATAATGATAAAGTCTGGAAGTCAGAGTAGAAAAGATACACTAATTACAAAGACACAAAGGTGAGAATGCAGCAGATTTCTTGTCCCAAACAAAGCGACTGAGGGCATTTGGAAATCATGGAAAGATCAAAATAAAAAGGAAAAATCTATCAGTCTACAACGTTTACTCAACAAAAACATCAGACTTTTTCAGATACATAATAGCTTAATGAATTTATAATAATGCAGAACCACAATAAAAATGTTAAAGTACTTCAGGCAGGTGAAAAAGATATCAGATAGAAATATTAATTAATAGAAAGAAATAAAGAGCACTAGCAATGGTAACTGCATTGGCAAATAGGATTTTTCTTTTACTTAAGGATCTTTAAAATGTAACTAACTTCTGTATGGCGGGGCTTCCAGGGTAAAATGTTTGATCGCAGTAACACAGAGGCTGGGAGAAGAAAAGTGGAAGTGGAAGTACTGTGTACAGAGAGTTAGTACAACAGGCTTGAGACAGTTCTCCTTGGAAATCCTGCCAGGAAGGTTGGCCTGGAAGTCTGAGAACTGGGATTTCAAGAGGGTTTGCCATTATCTCCAGGACCAGTATGAATGGCTTGTTGTGCTTAAACTGTTTTCATGTAAATAATTTGGTATTTATTTGCTTTTCTTCCAGGAGACTGGAATTTTGATGTGTGTTAAGCAAGGGGTCTATATGACCACATTCCAATAAAACTCTAGCACTCAGTATCTACTGACCTTTCCTGATAGACAACGTCTCACATATGATGTCACAGTTCATTGCTAGATGGACTAAGGGTATATGTGACGTCACTGGGAGAGGACACTTAGATCTGGTGTCTGGTTTCCTTCAGACTTGCTCCACATGTCCTTTCCCTCTGCTGGTTTTGCCTGGTATCCTTTTGCTAACATCAGGCATAGCTGTGGGGATGATTATATGCTGGGAGCTGTGAGTCCTTCTAGTAAATTTCTAAACCTCAAGGCAGTCCTGACTTAACTGGTGAGGGTCTCACACTATACTTGAAATGGTATAATACCACTTGAGGATATACTGTGATAAGTCATGATGGATACAGTGTATGTAACAAAGTTAAACAAAAAATAACAAAGATTACACTGAGTACCATCAGGCACAGCGATTAACACATAAAATACTCGATTCCTCAAACATTGTAGAAAAATAGGAAAGGACAGAAAACAAAAACAAAAAGTAGATGGAACAAATGAAAAAAGCAAGATGATTTAAATCTATCAAATTAAAAAATAGAAGTGGTCTAAATATTTTAATCAAAAGCCAAAGGTAGTCTGGACAAAAAAATAAGATACAATTCTGTGGTACTTACAAGAAACCCATTTATTTATTTATTTCCAGGATCTCACTCTGTAATGAAGGTTGGCCTTCAACTCACTATGCAGCAAAGGCTGGCCTCCAACTCACGGTGATCCTCCTGCCTCAGCCTCCTAAGTGCTGAGATTACACGTATCACCACAACCAGCAAGAAACCCACTTTAAATATAAATATATAAACAGGTTAAAAGTAAAAATACAGAGGAAGGTAATTAACATGCTGACACACATCGAAACAAAGAGTATTTATATTGATATCAGACAATGTAGGTTTGAGAGCAAAGATTATTATCAGTGATAAAGAATGTAATTTTATAATTAGCAATAGCTCAATTCATCTAGACATAACAATCTTAACATTTATGTACTATTATGGTTGATACATTGTGTCAACTTGGGGACTCTAGAGGTTTGGCTGAGTGATTCAGCAGGAAGCCAGGGTGCTTACTTTGTACACATCCTGAGCCTGTGGAAGAGGAGGGCATGGAGATTGTGTGAGAGCTACACGCCCCCTGGGTGGGGGTAGGCTGTTTACAAGGTAAGGGAAAGAGGCTGCTTGCTGCCATTCCTCCCTTTTGCTGGTTGTTTTTGCTGTTCTCTGCTGCAATGAACCTTGCCCTCTGCCATGTGCCACTGTGCCTCAGAACCAGCCAAGTATGGACTGAGACCTCCACAAACTGTAAGCTAAATAAACCTTTCCTTCCTTCATTTTGGGTGTTGGGTATTTTGTCTCAGCAACAAGAGAAAAAAGTAACCAAGACATGCAAATAATAACAGAACTCCAAATATAAAGAACTACAAAAGAAATGGAGGAATCCATAAAATATACAATTATAGCCAGACACTTAAATATCTCTCAATAATTGAAAGAACACGTACACCGAAAAATCAACAAGATATAGAAGCCTTAAGTAAAACAATCAAGATTTGATACTTATAGAACTGCCTACCCTCAGGCAGGGGCCTACATGAAACACATCACGTGTGTGCATATGAAACACATCAGTGCACCCATATTGTGGACGACAGAATGCCCTACAGGAATTTAAAAGGACTGAGGATGCAAAGCATATTTTCTCACCATAACACAATTGAATTCTGAAATATGCCTGGAAATTCCCAAGACAGTCAAGTCAAAGAAGACATAAGAAGGCAAATTAGACACTGTTTTGAACACAACAAAAATGAAAACAAACAGAAAAGCCCGTGAAAGGCACACAAGACAGTAATTAGAGCTCGTGTTTCTGACCTCCGGACCCTGGACTGCATGAATTCCTGGACGAGTAGTAGTGTGGCCCCACAGGGTCCTAAGGCTTGAACGTTATGATGTAAATTTTGGTCATTTTTTTTACGGCTCAGTTGTGCTGTGCTGGAGGGCAGATGGTGTCGTCATTATTATCAGTGGTAGCAGTGACTGCGGAGCGCTCTGTAGCAGAGTGGGCAGGGCAGGGCTGACTTTGCCTGCAGCGCCTGCCAGTCGGCTGAACTGAGCCCTACATATATCAGACACCCCGTGTGCTTGTGAGACTAGCTGAGCACCCGGGACAGGGCTCCACCCACACTACATCCATGCGCATGCGCACAGGTGGTTATTGTTATTAAGCAGACATAAAGTTTTTTATTTAATTATTAAACTTGGACTTGTTATTTCATAAAACAATTTAATAAGTTAAAATAGAAAAAATAAAGGAAGTTTTGTTATTTATATCTTTATATTATGTACTTTATGTGGCCCAAGACAAGTCTTCACTTAATGCAGGCCAGGCAAGACAAAAGGTTGCACCCCATGACTTGGAGGGAAATTTATATGTAGCACTAAAATGCCTACATTAGAAACAAGGCTGGGGATATAGCTCAGTTGAATATGCGCTTGCCTGGCAAGTGCAAGGTCCTGAGTTCGATCCCCGGTACCACAGAAAAAAAAAAAAAAAAAAGAAACAAGGTCTCAAATCAATGATCTCCATCTTTACCTTAATAAATCAGAAAGTGAAGAAAATCTCAAAGCAAGCAGTAAAGAATACATAATAAAAGTCAGAGAAACAATAAATAGGAAAATAGTAAAAATCAATAAAAGATTTAATAAAATCAAAATTGATGTCTCTTCAGACTCAAAAGGACATTGGATATTTTTCTTTACATTGTATCTTGTAGAATATACTCTACACATGAGTTCATTACCTTCCTGACTCTTTGAGAAGAATTCTTTTTCACAATTCTCTTTTTTACTGTAGAGCTACTAGGGTCACATAACTACAGATTTTATATCATACTGGGTCATGTGGTCAGGCGTATCAGGCCCTGTGAAAATTACTGAGCTTCTCTCTCAGTTTCCTCTCCTGTAAAGGAGGGTCATGTATCATATTGGGTTGCATGAGAATTGAGACAGTGTAAAGGCATTAGCACAGAATCTCACATATAGCAAGTGCTCAATAAACGCTAGTAATTCGATCTGAAACGAAGTACAGGTTGGTTTAGTTCTCTCCTTCTTGTCTTTCCATTCCTCATAGCCAGCTAACTGTTTAACTCTTCACTGTACACATTTCTCAGCCACTTTAAGAAATCTTGGCAGCAACATGGGCTTTCCAGCAGCTTCGCATTTTAGTGTCCTCTGTTGTCTCCTCCGGTCATTACAAAAACCCATCAGCTGACTAAAATACAAACTATCAACATGTCTCTTCCTTTTCTTCCTGTACCCTGATTTGAGACTTATCATTTCTTATTTTTAAAATTAAAAGTGGTGGTAAATTATGTAATGTGAGACCTACTCTTTTAACAAATACTTGCTCCTGCCAATCACCACTCTAACTTATATTTTGCTGACCACGTTAGGAGCCACGTAAGTAGAAACATGCAATAATTATCCTTTTGTGATGGGAGTTTTTCATTTAGTATAAATGCCTCAAGTTTCATCCATATTACAGCATGTGTTAGAGCTTCTTTTTAAAGACTAAGTAATATTCTACCATATATAGATGCTCCTTGACTTATGGCAGGGTTTATGGATAAACTCATTGCAAGTTGAAAATACCATAAGCTGAAATGTATTTAATACACAGAACTTACCGTGCATCACAGTTTAGCTAGCAAACCTTGAACTTGCTCAGAATACTTACATGAGCCTACATTTAGACAAACTCATCTAGTACAAAGTCTATTTCATGATAAAGACAATCTACGAAATGGGAGAAAATCTTTGCAGTCCAATCATATCTCAAAGGGGTTAATATCTAGAATGTGACTCGAAGATGTAATGCCTGAGAGAGAGGATAACAGAGGTACTATTGATACAAGCAGAGATGAGAGACAGAGGTGGGTGCTCACTGGGGCTAATGAATAATATGGTGGGATCCTCTCTGACCACAGTTCCTGCTGAAAGGGCAATTATTTTCTATATGCAACACTGTTTGCTATCCCTAACACTCAGACGTCTACAATAAGCCAAGGTATTGCTATAATTATATTACATATTGCTTTGTATTTTATTATGTAAGACACAAACAATAAAGTGGTTAGAGTCTCTGAGCCAGGTGTGATCCCAGCACTCTGGGAGGCTGAGGCAAAAGGATTGCAAATTCAAGCCCACCCTGGGCAGCTGAGAGAAACCTGTCTCAACATCTGAAAACATTTTTCGTTTTGTCTTTTTGAGATAAGGGTCTTATCTGAAGTTCAGGCTGGCCTAGAACTCCAATGAATCCTCTTGCCTCAGCCTCCCAATTGCTGGGATTATAGGTATGCACCACCAGTCCCGGTTTAAAATTTTTTTAAAAAGGAGATAGGGATGTAATTCAGTGCAAAGGCCTTGGATTCAATCCTCAGTATTCTCCCTTCCCTACAAAGAAAAAAAAAAAAAGAACCCAGATACTCTCCTCCAATTGAAAACCCCAAACTAAAACAAGAGTCTCTGGAGTGTGTGAGATATAAACTGAATTCTGGTACTGTCATTTACTGGGTATGTAACCAAAAACAAGGCGTTTAATAACTTTATGTCTCAATTTCCTCATTCCCATTATTTACATCGAGGAGTGGTAAGGGTTATGCGAGAGCACATCTAAAGCCGTAAGCGCAGTGCCCATAAGAACAGGAACTATCACTTTTACACCTGCTTAAAGTATCTCATAATCTTTATCTCTGTGGCTCTTCAAATTGGTGCATGTTTCAGCTATATGTAGCAACAGGTTGCACTTCAGCATATTCCAATATGCTTGTAACACACTTGGAGCGTATTTGATTCCACTCTTACAGCCACCTTGCCCTGCTGTTCACCATTCCTTTCATCTTCTCTAATTCTCTCCCTTCTATTTTCATGCTATCTTTTTTCTAGATACCACATATGATGTAGTATTTGCCTGAGTCTTATCTCACTGATCACGATGATTTCCAGTTCCATCTGTCTTCCTGCAAATGACATGATTTCCTTCTTCATGTTGAGTCATACCCTACTGTCTGTGTGTATAAATAAGTAAATATGTACGTATGTAGATAACATTTTCGTTATCCACTCTTTAGGGTATGGACACCAAGGCTGTCTACATAGCTATCATGAATTGTGTTGCAATAAACATGGGTATGTCGGCATTTTTAAAATATGCTGACTTCAATTCCTTTGGGTAGATACCAATGAGGGGAATAGCTGGCTCAAATGGTGGTTCTATTTGTAGTTTTTTGAGGAATCTCCACATTGATTTCCATAGTGGCTATACTAATTTACATCACCACCAAAAATGTATGTGGGACTTAGTGTGTTCTATTAATGTGGTAATAACAAAGGGAGGAGGTCAGGCATATCAACTGTATGACCCTGTGGGGAAATCATGCCTTGAATCTTTAAGTAACTTGCAGGTTAAATTTCAGCCTTCTGACTAGTCTTATAGGAAAATATTTGTTGAGAAAAATCTGGAGTTGGTCTTGAGTAAAATTTTCAGGAAGAGGAAAAAAAAGAGTTTCAGAGATTAGTAAAGAAAACTCACTTCACTATCACAGTTTGGAGGAATTGGGTTTTCAACTCTTGTTGGGAAGCTGTTACTATTTACACAGTTCCTAACATTTAACACCTCAGAATATAGGAAAAATATAAAAGTAAAGTTTTAAAGATATGATAAATATTGTTAAAATAATTATATAACTGTGTCAACATAATTTTGAGGTAGCCTATTAGTCTTGAAGGTGAGATACAATATTTACTTTTGGATATATGAAAACTGGTTATTGTTATGATGATGATGATGATGATTTTGGTTTTTTTGAGACAAGGTCTTGCTATGTAGTCCAGGCTGGATTTGACCTCACTATGTATCCCAGGCTGGCTTCAAACTTGTGGCAATCCTCCTGCCTCTGCCTTCCGTGTGCTGACATTACAGGCATATGTCATCATGCCCAGCTGAAAACTGGCCAATTTTAATCACATTTCTAAGTGAACTCTGATTACTGAGATAGCTATGGCTTTATGAATTAAATGCTCCAATTGTATAATTTTATTACATAGAAACAATTTATATAAAAACCTAGGTCACCATATTAGACTAGAAATGTACAGTGTTATCTAAATAAATTATTGTTATTCTAATAGCTTTAGCCACGGTGGGGCAAAATAATGATTAGACTAACTGGGAAGTTGATTCTTTAAATTAATTCAGATATAAACACTAAATGGCCAGTAATTATATAAAAAATGCTCAAAACCACAACGATGTATCATCTCATCCCAGTTAAAAAGGCTCTTATCAAAAGACAAAACAAAATGCTGGCAAGGACTTGGAGAAAAAACTCTAATACACTATTAGTAGGAATGTAAACTAGTACAGCCGTAGTGGAAAATAGTATGCAGGTTACTCAAAAACTAAAAATTGAACTGTAAGATGGTCTAGCAATTCCACTTCTGAACATACATCCAAGAGAAATGAAATTAATATGCCAAACATAGCACTTGGACATTTACTGCTTCTTTATTCACGAGAGCCAAGATATGGAATCAGTCTCACTGTCCATCAAGAGATGGATAAAAAGTGTGATATATACACAAATAGAATACTATTTGGTCTTACAATAATAAAAAGTTCTGTCACTTGCATGCAGTAACACAGATGGAACAGAGATCATGTTAAGTGCAGACACAGAAAGACAAATACTGCATGTTCTCTCATATGTGGAAGCTACAAAGTTGATCTTACAGAAATACAGCACAGAATCCCAGCAGCAGTTACCAGAGCCTGCGAAGGGTGGAAGGAAAGAGAGGATGGTTAATGGGTATAGAGAAGCAGGTGAATAGGAGAAACATCTGGTAATGGTCTCTAGCACAATAGGGTAAATATGGTTGACAGCACTTAACTGAGTATTTCAAAACAGTTGAGATGATTTCGATGGTTGCCAATACAAAAATCTGACAAATGCCTGAGGTGACAGACATACTAGTTCATTTTGATCATTACACCTTATATGTCCTGAAATTTCACACTATATCCTAGAAATATGTACAATTATAATGTATATGTCAATTAAAAATTTAAACAAAAATTTAAAAAAGGAAGAGAGCCAGGTATGGTGATACACACCCGTAATCCCAGCACTCAGGAGGCTGAGGCAGGATGATTGTGAGTTCAAGGCCACTGTAAGTAGCAGGCTAGCCTAGACTATAAGGTGAGACTGTTTCAAAAAACCAAAGGACGAACATCAAGATAGCAGAGTATGAGAATCAGAAAGCCATTTCTGTTGCTCCATCTCACAAATGGGTAACATACATAAAAGTTTTCTTGACCTTTAATTAAATAGTTTTGTTCTCCATAAGTTTATTTTTAATTGACAAGAGATGTAACGTAACAAGCATAAAATAAAACAAAAACTATCAAAGTGGCTTGATGTTGCATTTTCTTTACCATATTTAAAAAGATTTTTAATGATTTATTTTGCTGAATCTGATGTCATAATTAGAATTTCCTTCATATGATATCATATCCTTTCTTTAAATAGTGCATTATTTAATATAGGAGGTCAACAGGTATCTCTTGGAAACTCATGTGGTTTATAGAGTCTTCTCTTTCTGAAAGGTTATTTCTCTCATGTAGGTCTTGTGGGGCAACTTTTGCACATTATCACCTGGTTTTCAAATTCTAAAATACAACTTATCAAATACGCCTGGTTTATATAATACCAGATCTATGGATATTTGGACATATATGTGCTAACAAGTAGTGATTAGTTTAACAAAATCACATTCAGGCTACTCAAAAAACAAAGTAACAAGAATAACAAAAAAACAGAAATTAGTTTCTAGGAGACATTCAAAGGCATTATTTAAAATACTACATTTTCAACTTTTCATATTCTTTTCAGAAGAGCTGGTTGGGGTTGCAAGGAACAACTTCACAGAACTAAAGCTTACAATCTTCCTGTCTAATTTATACACTGGCAGTTTCATGCTTACAACCTTATTTCTGGATTTTGAATTTACCTAAGAAGAAGAAAATTTAATCTTATCTGTAAATTTAAACAAGAAATAGGTAAATAAAAAGGACTAATGGAAATATCCCCCTGTAAATGTGAAGGCCAGCCAGGCAATGATGGAGATGACTAACACCCTCAGGGACGTGTGAGTCAGTGGGCTGAGGCAAGAGCTCTTAGCGTCATGACATGCACCTTAGTCAGCCCCATAAAGGGTTCATTGTTTCAGGAAAGTAAGGGACTTAGCGATGGTGTGAAGCACTGGTTTTATTTGATAAAAATTAAACTCATTGTTTTGACAAAGCCCAGTTAACTGTGGCAGAGCCAGTTCCACACGAATTCTGCCAGTGAATCAGACTGTCACTCGCACCTCCGCCTCCACCCTTGTGTCTGCTGAGGCAGCAATGAACTAAACACACAGGCCCGGCCCAGCCTTTATGTAACGGTATTCAGGGAAAGTCCTACGGAAACCAGCTCGTATGGAGAAAGGAAGTTTTAATTAACAAATATAATCCCCAGTGGAACAGTGTGGTTCTAATCTAATGCCGTGGCGGGGAAGGGTCTCATCACTAAGACGATGTTAGCTTATCACAGGCAGCTGCTGTTGGAAGTCACTGTGTTGGCATCTGCTTTGTGCATTTACGTTTCCCACTGGTTCTCTTTCTATATTCTCTCATTAGATTCACTGAATTTGTCCACAAAAACCAATTATCTCTTCACTTTTTTTCAATATATAACAGTTTCTATTTTCTTCTATGTAACGAGAGAATTCAATAAAAAGTTTCAGGTAGATACTTTCTAGCATAACTCTACTTTAACAAAATAGGTGGTTTTATTAAAAACAGAAGCCTCAATTTTAAAACTTTGAGTTAATAACTTTAATAGAGCTAAATTAATTCAATTTAATATTCACCAAAGATAGGCTTTGGGACTAGAAAAGCTCTTAGGGTACGTTAGCTAGCTATATGCCCTGCACAACAGACCATGACTGCCTTAGTGCTAGAGCTCAAGCTCTTGGGTGGTTGACAGCTAGGAATCTGCTAACTTGCTGGAAGGGAACCCTAGAGAGTGCACTTAGGTGACCTTCTCTCTATTGTTGGGCTGGGTTTCTGGAAACATCAGTTTTGGTGCAACAGTTGTTCAAAACAGCTGTCTTGAAAAGTTAAAAAAAAGGATTTTTTTAACTAATGAAGCAAATGTTAATGTTAATACTCCATTTGAAGATCGAAATTCTAGCTTAGACATTAACGCAACAAATTCTGCCCAGCAGTCAAGATGACTACCACAGTTACTACTGAGGTACTTGTTAAATGAATTTGCTGATACTCTGAAACCATATGCATAAACAACTTACAAAAAGCTCTCAAAATATATTCTTTGGCATTCCTGTAGACAGACTGTATGGTCCTTAAGACATAGATCTTATTTTCAATTACAACAATTACTTCTAAGTTAGTGGTTTTTAAAGTGTGGTATGGGGACTCCTGTGGGTTCTGAAGACATTTTCTGGGAGTTTTCAAAGTCAAAACTACTTTTATAATGCTAAAAGATTGTTTTTCTTCTACTGTTTTTCTCTCCCGACTGTACAGTGGACCTTTTCACAGCTTACACAATGTTAAATGCAATAAACCTTCTTTAATAAAAAGATTATTTTAATAATCTATTATTTTAAAATTTGTTATATTTAACAAAAAATAGTATTTGACATGTTAGTTTTAATGTCTAATGTGGTAAATACCAGCTGAACTCATATAAATAAAAGCTTTTTAGGATCTTTAAAAACATTTTAAGAGTACAAAGGGATCCTAGGATTAAAAAGTTGGAGAAATACTGCTCTAAACAGAATAGTACAAGATGTGTGTGTGTGTGTGTGTGTGTGTGCGCGCGCGTGTGTGTGAAGCCCCCAAGAAATGCTTGTCATCACAAACATTCTTTAGGAATATACCCAGCAGACATTATTTCAGACTGTACTTGGAATCAGTCAATGAACTTAGTCCTCCTGGATCTGCTATATACACATGACCAGTGTCTATCATGTCTAAAGACTCAGAATCATTTAATACAAAAATATCAATAAAAAATTATTTCAAGTGGGGTATGGTGGCATATACTTGTAATCCCAGCACTAGGGGAGGCTGAGGCAGGAGAATTGCCAGGAGCACTGTCTAAGCAACTTAGCAACTTACTGAGACTCTGTCTGAAAACAAAAATTATGGTTAATGGTTAAAGTTGCAACTTAGTGTGAAGACCCTGGATTTAATGTCTAATAACACACACACACACAAAAAGAAAATGAAAAAGACTACTTGATACATCTGCGAGTAATAACTTATAATGTAGAAAGATATCTCTATTCTAATATGGAAATACATACTTCATTCATACTAAAATTTTTCAATAACTTTATTACTTTTGGAGAGAACAATCTAACTGTATTTCAACCACAATCAGAATAAAAATAGAGGTCAAGTATGCTTGCGATTTGTATGTTCTTTTAAATGAAATTACAAAGGATGATTTTTTTAAAAACCACATCAAGAAAATAATGTGATTATTTTCTTAAAATAAGGTACCATGTTTTAGATATAAATAAAGTTGCAGAGGCTTGCCAAGTAAGTCTCTAGAAACCTAAGGAAAACTTCTGTCCAAGTTTGCTTTCTTTTCTCCTGAATGTGTCTTAAGTCATATCATAAACCACACAAGTCCCCTGTAAGCAGTAATCTAGATAACAGGTTATATTTTGAGGGGCGATCATTCTCTAAGGTCTCTAAGTTTTGAATTAGAGTATGCTAATTTTAGAAGGCCAAAGTTTTGCTAAGTAAACACCTTCTCTGTTATGGATAAATGCACCTCCCTGAATGGTATGTTCTAATTATTTAGACAGCTACAAGGAATGCTCTTGAAAAATAAAGACAACTTCAAGGGACTGATACACCAAAGTTATAGCATCTTTATCACTGGACAAACATCTGCTTAAATTTTAAGATAAACAATAAGCTGAGATGCTTTTTGCAAGGGCTATGAAATTAGTATCATTATAAATGCATTATGCAGGCAGAGAACTTCCTAAAGAAGTAGGTATGCTTTGGAAAAATTATTGGATGCATTTTTGTTGTTTTGTGTGTTCAAGGGGAAGCTCTGTACAATGGAAAGTATTCTAGATAGATGTCTGTGTAAACATCAAGCCCATAAAAATGTATCTGACAAAATCTTATGAAATCTTTAGATTCTAGAAGCAGCTGTGGGCTATCAAGTAAAGGTAGAACTCAAGTGAAGGATTCTCAAAAATAATACAGCTGAAATTTGTCAATTTTTTCTGATGTATTCAAAAATTATCCTTGTTCAAAAATTAGCAAAGCAGAAAATAATTTTTAAAAGTCATTTTGTTTTTCAGTAATAAAATGCAAGGTGATACCAATGTGATATATTTTCAAACAAATGTGAAGGTCTGTGTAAGTCAATAGCAGTGTCCGATTTTCTTATTATGGCTGGGCACAGTGGATTTAGCACAAATAAATCATTTGGCCTTTTGATTAGATTTCTTCAAGCTTTAGATATTAAAATTCCATTTTCTATACTGGATATACACCTGCACATAGGAAGCAAGTGGTTTACAGAAAACTGAAGAAATGGTAAGCAAGATGGGCAAAACAACTGAGAACTAAAACCACAACTGCGGCTCTCAGCAACGGCTGGCTCGAGTCTGGGCACTGTAGCAATACTTGCAGTTATTTTATGCTGCCGTTTGCTTAACCAGCACTGCAAAGCTGTCAGGATACCGTCTTTCAGAATGGACAGCAGGAATGTACAAACCCTTCCTGCGGGAGTTAGGCGTGTCTATTACACTGCTGAGGACAGGGTAGGGGACAAAGGAGAAAAAGGGGCACAAAGGCAAGGTGAAAAACTCCAGGATAAAAAGCAGATTGAGGTGATGCAGAAGAAATACAGATTGCGAGACATCAGAGGAAAGCTGACCGTATGTTAAAGCTGTCAGAGGTAGTTTGGTTTACTTTGAGCAAACAAGAGGCATAAAAACCAACAAGAGACCCCTCAACAAGACCAGTATTATAACAAAATGATAGTCTTCGAAATGATCAGGGTCCTCCTTACAGAGGCATGTAGTGTACCACGAAGTCAAAGGAACAGATGCCTAACTGGGAGAAAAGGATAAGCTTTTCGCACGTTGCCAAGATGGGATGGGCAGTACTGTATGAAACTCTTAAAATATAAAAATACGGCATGTTCCTAGAATAGACTAGAAGGAAAGTGAAATTCAGTAGCAAAATACATGATTATTTGCATAAAATTCACCAGCAATATGGCTAAAAATGAAATTGATCAGTCTCTTCTGAAAAATCTAGGATCTTAAAAAGGTTATTTTCTTTACTATCACCAACTCTTTACATTTGTTTGATTTCAGAGTTCCAAGGAATTGATGCTTGTAAATATTGATGACTACAATGTATTTCTATAACGGGTAAAATGAATTTGTGGAATTAGTTTCATTTTAAAAAAGGTCATTTCACATTTTAAAGTAGGTTTAAAAAAGTTTTAAAACAGAAGGATGAAGAACTTTTTGACTGTTGCCTATTTCCATTTGTTCTCTCGCAGCCCGAAGAAGTCCCCCCGTGTTTCTCACCTCTTAAATCCTGCTGCATGCGCACACCACCCATACTCTGCCTTGGCATTCGAAGAGAAGTTCTTAAAGGTGTATGCCTCTGCTCATCCAGGTAAGCAAGATCTTCCAAGTGCGCAGAGCTGGTGGCTGATGAGACAGAACAGTTTAGTTAGAATAAAAGTGTAAAAAGCTTCTTTCACCTAGTCTGTTTCATCTAAACTTTAGAATCAGGGCTTATTCCAATACAAAATACATATGTACAGTACACAATACACTGTGCCTTTCAAAAACTAAGTAAATTAAACAACAATTTAAGATTTCATTTCATTTGCTACTTTAAGATAGGATGTCTTAAATCTGGCTTTTTAAGATTTTGTTACATTTAACAGAGGGATATAATGTTTCCTATTTCAAACAAGAACAAGTAACCTAAACAAACATAAAAATCCCACTTCATGAAAGAGTAGTTAATGGTAAAATTATTTCAGATGTACAGTGAAAAACAAAACAAAAATTTGCCAGGCCCACTCCTTAAAAATGCCATTTGCTTCTGAATGCCTCAATCATGAAAGCCGCAAGAAAAGCAACAAACATGAAATTTCTGTTACCTAAAAAACAGTAAATGTGTTTCTCTTGAAAAATAACAGTGAACTGAAAAATTCATTTTACATGAATGTTTCAAATTATAAGAAATACTGAAGTGTTTGTTTTAGATATTTGAAAATGTTAGTTGCCAACCTATCACTAGAGACATTTGAATAGGTAAGAGGGAGGTCATCTTTCTATGGCTGTTGTGTCTGAAATATTTTGCCACTGAACTCCTGGAGAGTGCTTTTGTATGTGAGAAATTATATTATGTGTTGAGAGTTGTAGGAGATTACATGGTGATCTTCCTTAAATCCACCAGTAACATATACCACCTTATCCAATAGCTACTTAATAAATAAGCTCTTTAAAAAAATAAAAGAGCAAGAGGAAACCACCTAAAATTCTCTCAGCATAAGTATGTAAGTAAAGTTATTTCCCTTACCTAATAAGTTATTTATGAGGGTTGACCTTGGATAATGATACACATTCACTGATGTGTCCACTTATTTACCCAAAAATGTAACCTTTTTTGGAGACAGTGCCTTACTATGTAGCTTAGCCTGGTCTTGAATTCACTATGTAGCCTAAGTGCTCTCAAACTTTAGGTGATCCTTCTGCCTCAGCCTATGAGTGGCTGAGATTATAGTTATGTCTAGTTCAAGTATAACATTTTATTTTTGATGGTGGTCCTGGTGTTTGAACCCAGGGCCTTGTACCAAGCTATACCCTCATTCTCCTAACCCCTCCTTTTTAAAATCTGAGATAAGGTTTTGCTAAGTTGCCCAGGCTGGGATTCAACTTTGAATCCTCCTGCTTCAGCCTCTCAAAGTAATAGCATTTCAAGCACATGCCACTAAGCCCTGCACAGTATCATAACACTACCTTTACTATGGTTTTTAATCAGTCTATGACAGTAGTGGCAAACCTATGGCAGGTGTTCCACAGTGGGATGTTTTTATCATTGAAAGCTCTAAAAGGTTCACCATCACTGGTGTATAAGAAAGATGACATTTTACAAATGTATGTAGCATGTAACATCCAAGAGAATATTCCTGTCAGAATTATAGGAAGAGACTGTTGTTAGAGGTTGCTGTATCCAATGACTGTCTAAAGCTCAACTCTGTTGTCTTTCAAGGTGGTTGGATAGTTTATGCTTGAACATGTGATCTGAGACATGAGATAAGGAATGTATGATCTCAGATACCACATTTCATCTTTGCAAAGCTCTGTTATTAGTAATATGGCTTACTGTATTTCTCTACCTCCTACTATTTTCTCTTGATAAAAATGTTTCTTCTGTTCACACCAAAAAGAATAGACAATGTTTATTTACAAGATAAATTTTTTTTGTCTTTTTAGAGACAGGGTCTTACTATGAAGTTTAGGCTGGTCTTGAGCTCAATTTGTAGCTCAACGATTTATTTATTTGCAACCATCCTCCTGCCTCAGCTTCCCGAGTTCTAGGATTATAGGTGCGTGACAACTTAAGTTTATTAATAAGGTAAAAAGAAATCAGGGAACTGTGTATGGTGTCACATACCTGTAATCCCAGCAGTTGGGAGGCTGAGACAGGAGGACTGCCACGAGTTTGAGGACAGCTTTGGCTACATAGTGAGTTCAAGCCCAGCCTAAACTGCATAACAAGCTCCTGTCTTAAAACAAGAACAACAAAAAAACCCAAAACAACAACAAAAAAACAAAACAAAAACCAAAAATGACAAAAAAGGAAAACCTCCAGGGAATAAACACTTATTAAATACTCATGATATACAGGAAGTGTGCAATATGATTTTCTTAAATAATGTCTTTTATTTTAAAGAGAAACAAAGAAATCAGAAAATATAGCAATAAAAATAATGAAGAAAGTGTGTGTGTGTATATATATATATATATTTGAAATTCTATTCCTTTAAGAGAAATTCATGAGCCTCTTGCTTCAAAAGGTGCTTGGATGATCCATCCTTCCCTTAGCCAAACAGGCAGGTAAATTTTAGTCTTCTGTGTGTTAGGACAGTGAAGTATAGCTTCCATCCTCCTCCTGGATATTCTGAACACAGATATTCCCTGAATTTTACTAATTAGTTATAAAACAGTCATTATATGTGTCCTTTGTATTACAATAGTCTAGTTTTCTTAAAAGATTCAAATCTATATGTATTCCACAGCTGTTCTTAAGGTGGTCACAATCCCAGATTCTACCAGCATATCCAGTGAGACAGGTTAGTTGGTTAAGACTGATAAATTACTCTAAACAGAAACCTCCACCAAAAATCTTTCTCTGCTGCCAAGGCGCAAGGCTGCACAAAATTCAGAAAATGTTGTAACGCACTTTCTGGTATATAATCTCACGGTACTATGATAGCGAGGTATGTAAGTGTATTTGGGGGTGGTACTAACAACGGGGGCGGGAAATGACTTCTTCGCTCTTTTGTGCCTCTCCAATGCCAACAAATTTACGTAAGCTATTAGCAGCTCACCCTGAACTTACACACTACAGAAGTAGCTGATTCTTCATTACAAAAAAGATTGGAAGTCTCTTACTTTACTGCCCAAATAATTCAATTAAACAAGTTTAATATTACAATGAGCATTCTTAATCCATATCCTCAACATGCAAGACACAATAATAGCTCAGTCTTTCCTTGCCAAGGTAAGGTAAAACCACCTCTGGTGACTCAGACTTTTTACCTGGTCATAATGGTTCAATAGTAAAGGTGATAGGCAACTAGTGAATATCTCCACCTGCTGCTCTCCAAGATGTGCCCATGGCACACTAAAATACTGCCCAGAATTCCTTTCTCTACAGCCATGATCTTTGTCATCTATCTCTGAAGTTCTCCCTACTAGGCCTGCATCAAACTTTGCAACTACTGCAATTAGAGTCAGAATGTACTTCCTTGTCTTTGACACTGGGTTTGGACATTTGACTTGCTTTGATCAATGGAATATTCATAGACATGATACAAGGAAGAGTTAAAAATGTGCTTGTATAATTAGGCTTCTCTTTTGTGCATCTGTCAATACTGTAAGAAAGTATGCCCCTTCGACCCTGTGGACTTGACCCAGCCCCTGGCAGAGCCTCACCAGGGCGGAGCCCAGCTGTCTGCTTTGGCGACTCTGAGGACTCAACTGGACCTCTGGACGCCATGTATTGCGGCGAAGCCTGGTGGCTTGCTGGGTAACCCTGCCGACTGGACTGGACCCCCCCGATGGCCTTGAGGGCTTGTCAACAGGGGCTTGACCATAGTGAACCTGGTTCCCTGTTTATCTACTGTCTTAGAGCACAGGTGCTTTTCCACCTCCTGCCATAGCAATTTGTATACACCCATATATGTTATAGCATAATTTGAAGCAGCCATGTCTTTTCCCAAGGTGAGAGTCTGAGGGAGTAAATAAACCCAAAAGTACAGTTACTTTCAGAGGGAAGACGACTGATTGGGTGGTAGAACAATGGAGATGAGGGTGGAGAAAATTGATTAATCGAACGAGCCATCATCTGTATAACTGAGTAACAAATGTGAAGATAACATTATGTAATACAGCATCCAGTGTTAATTCCCTACTATTTTCTCTATAATTTGGTATTTCCTGTATTGCTTTTGTGTTAACTAATGCAAAGATAACATTATGTAATACAGCATCCAGTGCTAATTCCCTATTATCTTCTCTATAATTTTGTATTTCTTGTATTGTTTTTGTGTTATTCTGGTTTATATGTCTCCATTCTTTTGTCTTTAAAATAAAAAAAAAAAGAGAAACTATGCCCCTTGATCCATGGAGGATGACAGAAATGAGGCAAATCTGGAGCCAGTCTTCAGCTCGGAGCCAAGCTTACCCATACACCACAGATATCAGTCAGCCTCTAGCCAGCCTGAGAAGCACAGGTGAAAACAAATGATTTTAAGTTGTCATAACTTTAGACTAATTCGTTACACAACATTATTGAACCAATATCACAATGATATACCTGCTGATCTTTCTGCAGTTGAGTATAGGCTTAGGTTATAATAGTCTGAGCCCCAAACATGCAGAGACCATATATTTAGGTAAGTCTAGTAATTACACTACATCTTGCATAAAATAGGAGCTTAAAGTGTTTATTAATTTATTGAAAAGGAACTAAGGAATATTTGGCAGGTGGCTCTGGCAAGCATGGTTTCAAGAACAAGTTAGCTTATTTTCTTTTGTATTGGGTCTATAAAGGTAGAGGAATATACTTATCAATGCTTTTGTGACCTGGGAAATGGATACTGGCTTTACATTTGGTCAGAAAGATAGAACAAGCGAACATCAAGAAGGAATACGGGAGCTGGGAGTGCGGCTCAGTAGTCACACCTAGCAGGTGTGAGGCCCTGAGACACTGCCCAGTGCCCAGTGCATATTTACATGTGCACACCCCCGAACACATACACAAAACACAAAACAAAATAAAAATCAACCAAACAAGGAGAATAGAGTGAACTCTATATATATGGCCATGTGTTGATTAATGATAAGAATGTTACAAGAAAAATGTCAGGCGTACAGCCAAGAGAGCGAGTGCGGAGGGAAGCACGGCTTCAGCTCCTAAACCCGACCGGTTCAGAGGCGGCTGTAACCAGGATTTGTTGGAGGCAGCGGAGCAGAGGAAACTCAGAGAACGCGCTACTGGGACAGACTGCGCCAATCTGGGCAGCGGTCCGGGATCCCGCTCAGAACCCCACCCCCGTAGCCGGCGCTGTGCGAACCGGAGCAACAGCGATCGACGGGATTTCTGAGTCCGGAAAAAGCTCCATCCAGAGAGATACATCTGAACTGCATTCCTGTCTACACGATCAAAGGGGAGTTAGGCGGGCGCTCTACCCGGTTTTTCCTGAATCGGGAAGAAGCTCAGCCCAGCGAGTAACATCAAAACAGCTTTAAAAACTGCGGGATCTCCCGGGTGGGAAGAACTAGCTAGGCGCCCCAACGGGATTTGTGAGGGGGGAAGGAGCTCCACCCAGGGAGGAACACCGGAGTGCCCTGTCTGTAAGACTCCTGGGGCGGCAAGCTGTTTATTCGC
>PVLD010023006.1:0-28236 GCA_004027595.1 Dinomys branickii | reverse complement strand
GGGGGTTGGCTGAGAACTTCTGGGGACATGAAGTAAAGAGTAAAGTAAAAGATAGATAAAAGGAATCAGGGAGACATCTGAAATGTTAGAGGCACCATAGATGAGGAGAAGGAGGGAAGGATAGAAGTGAAGGGAAAGGATAAAAACAATTAAAATATGGTATGTGCATGTACCAACTACTCACAATGGAAGTAGTCATTACGTATTACAAACACATACTAATGTATAAATTACAAAAATAAAATAATGAGAACTAGATAAGAAACAAAGAGTAAAACTAATCATCTGATGTAGCTCAGATTGTGGCTTTGAATGCAATTCCAAAGGACTTTGGAGGAACTACCTATCAGATTCCCATTCTCCTTGAATCCATTGTTTCTAATTTTCCCAGGTAATAACTATCTATTTGAGATTGTTAGTTTATAGACTAATAGACCATCCCTTGCATGACCTAGCTGATTAAAGCCAAGTTGATTCATATAAAAGAAAAATAAAACCCTTACATATTCACAAACTTCACCCTAACACAACTTCATAACTATGTGCTACAGATCACAAGCTAGAACAACTATCACTCTGAAACTGCACTCACAGGACCAAAGGGTTGAGAAGAAAAACTGGTTAAAATTATTTATTCTATAGTTTTATAGTAATTATAGTAGGCATTATGCTGGGAACTGTGTTAGATACACCTCGGAAACTTTAAATGGTTTTTATCATGTATATCCTTGTTACATAGCATGTATAATTAATTTAATAATTAAAATAAACCTAAGGGATATGTACCATTATATTTATTTCCATTTTAGTGGGTATGTGCCTGTTAAGTAATTTATTCTTGTGACAAGTAAATGACACAACTAGTTTGACTTACTACAAGGTCACCACTCCTTGTTAGATACTATGTGAAGACATGTCCCCTTACTGTTAGCATTTCTAGAGCTAGGTACCTGACTCAATTACTCAAAAATATTTATTTGGCACCTATTATGTCCAGCACACTTCTAGATGCTGAAAATATGCAAGGAAACAGGCCTTATCCAAGGTGGAATTTACATTAAAATAGGAAGAGGAAGGCAAGAATTAGATAAATATGCAAAGTAAATCCTAAGTTAGAGATAAGCAATAACTTCAAAAGTAGAGATGAAAAAGAAATGGTAGAGAGAGAGAGAGAGAGAGAGAGAGAAAGAAGAAATGTGTTGAGAAAACACTCAACATTTGACTGACAAGGTCATATTTGGGTAAAACTCTGGAGCAGTTTGGGAACATACTCATTAAACTATATGAATATCAACAACAACAAACAGGCAAAGGAAATAGCTTATAATAGTGGTTGGGTTTGGAGTACTGAGAAGTGATGGTAGAAGACCATATTCAGGATAAATTTGACCATAGATACCACAGATATAAAGGGAAGCATTAGATGACTGTAAGTCTTGTTTTTTATTCTAAAAATTGTGAATATACAACAAAAAGTACCATAGTAACAGTAACACCTCAGTTCATGAATGTTCTGTTTGTGAACAATTTGTTTCACAAACAGAATAATTCAGAAAAAATTTGCTTTTGTTTGTGAATCCTACTTTGGATGCTGAATACTACTGGGGCTGTCTTCCCCAATGTTGTAGAGTGAATTATCTTCACGAACCGAGTTACAAGTGTATACTCTACGAAAAAAATATCCAGTGATCAAATGGGTTTGGGAATTTCCACATGTGATAGTATATCATACTCTTGGATATTAACAATACATATTAACATAGTAAATGTTCCTTAAGTCTTGATATAAAGATAAATGAATGGATCAATAGATGAATGAATTAATAAATAAGTTGAGATGCTTAATTTTATGTACCAATTTGATTCTGTTGAGTGATGTCAAGATACCTGGCAAAATATTCTTTCTATGTGTGTCTGTGAGAGTATCTCAGGAACAGATTACCATTTGAATCAATATACTCAGCAAATGTGGGGAAAACATTAAATTTATGCATATATGAATTTGAACAAGCAAGATTCAAAGTACTGAGGGCCCAACAATAGAGTGGCATTCCATCCCCAGTGGCAGTGCCCTCCTCACACAGAAGTGCCAGCCTTTTCACCTTCTTCTGAGAAAACTAGCCCTGTATTGCCTGAAGAAAGAGAAATGATTCTCTTGAGGTACTCATCATGCATGATAAATATGATTCTCTTCAGAACCATTCCTCTGCTTCCAGATCTATAACTACATTGAAGTCCCAGCAGACTTCCAATGGTTTGACAAAAATTGTTACTTATGAAGTGTGCTACACTCGAAAATAACTGCCTGAGTTGTACAATATCTTCAAGGAGAAATATAGGGAAGATGTGTGGGAATGGACATTAAAGGCAAGGGATAATGGCAGAAGGAACACAAAGTTAAATCAGGACAAATTTATACGCATGGGTCCACTAAGCAGAGATTCCACATCTATTGTTGTAGCTTCAGAAATTAGAATGGCCTCCTACAATTTGTCTGGTTGCCTGAAACATGGGCCAAAAAATGGTCCACTATGAGCATATTGGAAATGAATTATCTCCTTTGGATTAACATAGGGGAAGGAATTCAAATGTTTACGAAGGTTGGAATAGTAGGATGGATTGGTTATTTAAGACCTACTAACCTACTCTGGGAAGGTTTGTAAGACATACTTTTCACCACATTTTGGGAAATAAATTTGAGAACGTCCAGAATTATTAAAGAATTCAGTGACTGCTTTTTTCTGTAGGACACACATTACAGTAAAACCTGCAGCAACTCAAATGGTAAACCTAAATGCAATGGAAATAATGTGGTCTCAGGTTAGCAGGGGTCAAGTGGAAGCAATTAATTGCCAGAGCAATTTTTGTTGATGCATCAAGGCAAGAAATATACCTTCCATGTCCTATATCTGGGATATATCAACTCTCCAGACTAAGTCGTTAGTCATCCCTTGCTATTCATAGGAGATTTGTTACAGGATCCCTACCCCACCCCGTGCATACCAGTATCTGAAGATGTTGAAGTCCCTTATATAAAGTGACATAGTATTTGTGTATAACCAATAAACATTCTTCTATATACTTTAAATCATATGCACTTTAAATAGTCCATTACTTTGATGTCACTACACTGACTGGGAATGGTAAGCAAGAAGTATCAACTATTCTGGACTTATTTGTAAGAAATGTGTATGTTGGAGTGTGGGAAATAAATCTTATGAAAATTCAGGGTACTTCTACTCAGTGAACTTTCTAAGAAAGCAATGATATAAGACATGTCAAGATATATATTCTAATTTAAAGACAGGTAGTAGCATCTGGCCACTCCTACAACCAAGGAAGAGGTACAATATGTTACCTTTCATTTTTTTTCAGCAGAAATGTACACATTCATTTATTCATCTGCATCTTCTCTTATTTCCAAAACTTACTGGAAATAAGTTTAAGACAGTTTAAAATAAAAACATAAACTATTATGACATTAGCATTGAGATTCTTTTAGTATACTTTCATTCAGTCTATTGCAATTAATTTCATAACATGAACATTACTTATTGTATTTCTGGATGATATAATTGTTTTCTTTTTAAGATCTATTTATTTTCCTTATTTATTACATGTGTATTGCCTTAATGTCTTTCAAAACTAAAATAAATAATAAAAGATCTTACAATGAAGATTTTCTTTTCTATCCCTGACCCAATTCACCTAATTTCCTCTTCCTACCCTTAACTCATTCAAAAAACCATCACTTAGGAATTTTCTTCTATACCCTTCATGAGTATCTTTATGTAGACATAGTATGCATTTAAATTATATTCACAAATCAATATGTACATATGAGAATATACACACAGTTATAAAATTTTGTTGTACTTGTGCAAGCGTTTAACATCTTGCTTTTCTTTTCATAGATCAACTTCGAAGGTCTTCCTTCAGTAGTATATAAAAGATTTATATCATTTTTTTATAGTGCAATAGTTTCCCATTCTGTAATTTATTTAACTAATCCCATTTAAACAAACAATAAGTCATCAAATCAATGCCCATAGCTATTTTTATGTATTTTTAAATTTGTGCATGTATAATTTTGTTAGCTACTGCTGAATTACTTTCCATCAGTGCTTTCCAATTGACACTGACACCAAGAGATGAAAGCATAATTTTCCCCACACAGATTGCCCATAATAGTGCCCATCTCCTATTGGATTACTTGGACTTTTTCTTTTCTTATTTTTAAAAGAAAAAGAACAAAAATATATTAACAGACTGCCATTTACAAAGTAGCACAAGAATAGTACACGCAACAATAAATTATAGACAATGTGACAGGGAATTAACAGTGGTTGTTGTATTACATATTGAGAACTTCAATGTGGTTACTCAGGAAAACAAATATAGACATGCAAGAATGACCAAATAATTACTTCTTAACTATTCCTTTCAATAAAGTGATAGAAGTCAGTAGTACAATTATGCTAGCTATCCTGCATATACATATATACATAATTTTCTCCTCCTTTTTTTCTCTATTCCCTCATTCCAGTTGCTCTTTACGTTTCAGCAGTTTTCTTTTATTTCACAATGTTTAAAAATATTTCATAATTTTAATTCACTCTTTCAGGTTCTTACACTAGTGAGACAATATGTTGCTTACACATGCAGGTCTGATTTATTTCACTTATGAGTATGGTCTCTAGTTGGGACTATTTGCCTATAAAAACCTCGAGTTTACATTTCTTTATAGCTGAGTAATATTCCATTATATAAAAATGGCACAATTTTTTTTTATCCAATCCTCATTGGATGGACATTTGGGTTGCTTCCATGATCTAGCTATTACAAATTCTGCTGTTATAAATGTGGGTACACATATATCGCTGTGGTATGATGTTTTCAGATCCTCTCGGAGAATACCAAGAAGGGAAACAGCTGGATTGAATGGGACCTCAAGATCTAGTTTGCTGAGGAATCTCCAAACTGATTTCCACGGTGGTTACACCAGTATTCATTTCCACCAGCAGTGGAGAAAAGTTTCTATCCCTCCATGGCCTCGCCAGCATTTGTCATTGGTTGATTCTTAATGAGAGCCATATTTAATGGGGAAAGATGAAATCTCAATGTTGCTTTAATTTGCATTTCTCAAATGATTAATAATGTTGGACATTTTCTCATGTGTTTATTCACCAGTTATATTTCTTTATCTGAGAAATGTGTATTCATCTCAGATGCCTATTTTAGGAATGGGAATTTGAATTTGGTAAGGTTGATGTTTTCAAATTCCTTATATGATCTAGATAGAAGACCTTTGTCCGAGGGACAGCCAGCTAAATTTTTTTTCCCAATTTGTGGGTTTTCTTTTTACTCTGATGGTTCTTTAGATGAACAAAAACTTTTCAGTAAGATGAGGTCCTAGTTGTTGATACTTTGAAGTATTTCCCTTGTGGTTTAGTTTTTGTTCATGAAATCTCTGCCTACCCCTATGTCTTCAAGATTTTTACCTACTTCCTCTTCCAGTAGATTTAGTGTTTCTGTTTTAAAATTGAGATCTGTGACCATTTTGACTTGAATTTGGTTCATCGTAATAAATTTGCATCTAGTTTCAGTCTTTGGCATGTGGAAAACCAGTTCTTCCAGAACAGTTTAATGAAGAGGCTATCATGAAAGCATGTTGGACTTTGTCAAAATCTTTTTCTGAATCTATTGAGATGATCATGTGGTTTTTGTCTTTGGCTGTATTGATATGGTGTATTGCATCAATTTATTTCCAAATATTGAACCATGCCTGCATTCCAGGAATGCGTTCAACTTGGTCACAGTGTATTATTTTCTTCATGATTTGCTGCATTTTATTTGCTAGTGTTTCATTGGGTATCTTTGCATCTGTGTTCATTAGGGAGATTGGTCTGTAGTTCCCTTTCTTGGTTCTGTCTTTTTCTGGTTTGGTATCAGTATAATACTTGACTCCAGGATTGAGTTAGGGAGAGTTGCTTTCTTTTCAATTTCACTGAAGAGTTTGAGGAGTGTTGGCATTAAATCTTCTATGAATTTTTATAGAATTCAGCTGTGAATCCATCACAGCCTGGGCTTTTCTTTGTTGGTAAGTTTTTAATCACGTTTTTAATCTCATTAATTGATATAGGGTTGTTCAGGATGTTTATATCTTCCTCATTCAAATTTGGTAATTCATGTATATCTAGGAATCTGTCCATTTCTTGTGAGTTTTCTATCCTATAGGAGTAAGGATTTTTAAAGTAGGTATTAATGATCTTTTGAATTTTGGTAGAACCTATAGTGATTTCATCCTTTTCATTCCTTATTGTATTAATTTGAGTTTTTCTTTCCTTTTTTGATAAGATTGGCTAGGAGTTTATCAATTCTATTTGTTCTTTCAAAGAAGGAACTTTTTGATTCATTTATTTTCATAGTGTTTTCTTCATCTCAATTGCATTAATTTCTACCCTGATCTTTATAATCTCCTCCTTTCTTCGGGCTTTGGGCTTGACTCTTTCTTCGTTGTCTAAAAGTTTAAGGTATAGCATTAGGCTATTTATTTGTTTTCTTTCTGTTTTCCTTATGTGAGTTCATCACATAAGGAAATTTCCCTCTAAGTACTGCTTTCATTGCATCCCAGATTCCAATAAGTTGTATTTGCATTTTTTGTTTGTTTGTCGGTATTTAAAATTTCTTCTTTAAATTCTTCTGTGATCCAGTGGTTTTTCAGGAGGTTCTAATTTAATTTCCAAGTGTTTATGGAGTCTTTGGAGTTAATTTGGCATTAATTTCCAATTTCATTTCACTGCGGTTAGATAATATGCATGGGATAATTTCAATTCTTTTGCATTTAGTTAGGCATGCTCTATGGGGTAGAATATGGCCTACTTTAGAGAATGTCCCATGTAGAGCTGAGAAAAACATTTATTCTGATGTTGTGTGGTGGAACACTCTGTATACATCTCCTAAGTCCATTTGTTTGCAGATTTGGTTCACATCTGTTAATTCTTTGCGATTTTTTGTCTAGTTGACCTGTCTCTTTATGTCAAATGGGTGTTTAGGTCCCCTATTACAATAATGTTATTAATTATTTGGTTTTTCCTGTCTGTTAAGATTTGTCTTACAGGGCTGGGAGTATAGTTCAGTGGAATATAAGCACCTCACTGGCAAGCGCAAGTTTGGCGCTCGGATATTTGGTGCATGCCTGTGTATGACTGTTAGCTCTTCCTCTTGCAGTTTTCCCCTAACTAGTAGCTAGTGACCTTCTTTATGTCTTCTGATTATTTTTGGTTTGAAGTTTACATTGTCTGCAAACATAATAGCTACCCCTGCTTTTTTCTGAGATCCTGTTGCATGGAGAATTGGTTTCCATTCTTTGACTGTCAGTCTATTGATTTCCATTTGAGTAAAGTATGTTTCCTGTATGCAGCATATAGTGGGATTTTGTTTCTTAATCCAATCTGCTAGTCTATTTCTTTTGACTGGTGAGTTGAAGCCATTTACATTAATGGATATAACTGATATATGTTGGCTTATCTTTGTCATATTATTTACTTGCTGTTGGTTTCCTAATTTGCTATCTGTTTGCTAGTTTTCTTTGCTTGAGCGTTCCTTCCTATTGTTCTTGAAATTGTGATCTTTTTTTTCTCCGTCTAGAATATCTTTTATTGTTCTTTATAAGATTGATTTCGCACTCATGAAGTTCTTCAGTTGTTCTTTGTAGTGGAAATATTTTATTTCTCCATTAAATTTGAAGGATAATTTTGCAGGATACATCAGTCATAGTTGGAAGTTGTTTTGTCTCAAGGCCTGTGATACTTTACTCCTAGTTCTCCTCGATTGGATGGTTTGTGTTGAGAAGTCTGCTGTGAATCTGATGTGCTTTCCTTTCTTTATAGGTGATCTGTTTGTTTTTTCTAGCATCATTTAATATTCTGTTCTTTTGCTGCATATCTGGGATCTTGATTATTATAGGTCTAGTTGTAGTCTTATTTTGGTTATGGCTAGTTGGAGTTCTATATGCCTCATTTTCTGTGGAGAAATAGGAACTCTTCTCCACTGCTGTTGGGAATGCAGACTGGTGGAAATCAGTTTGGAGATTCCTCAGCAAACTAGATATAGCTGTCCCATTCAACACAGGTATTTCCCTTCTGGGGTATTTCCCCAGAAGATCTGAAAACATCATATCATAGCAATATATGTGCACCCATGTTCATAGCCATACAATTTATAATTACTAAATTGTGGAAGCAAACCAAATGTCCATCCACTGAGTGTTGAATAAAAAACTTGTTGTGCTTTTACATAATGGAGTATTATTCAGCTATAAAGAAAGATAACCTCGAGGCTTTTATAGGTAAATGGTCACAACTAGAGACCATACTCATAAGTGAAATAAATCAGACCTGCATGTGTAAGCAGTGTATTGTCTCACTAGTGTAAGAATATGAAAGAGTGAATAAAAACTAGGAGGTATAATAGACATGGAATGAAAGTAAAATGCTCAAAAGTAATGGGTAACTGGGATGTGGGAAAGGAGAAAGTAAATAAGGGGCAATTATGTATGTATGTATATACAGGATAGCTAACAGTTGTACTACTGTCTTCTATTGCTTTACTGAAAGGAACAGTTAATGATTACTGGTTTGATTATCATTGCATGTCTCTATTGGTTTTCCTGAGAAACCACTTTGAAGATAATAATAATAGTACAATAACCACTGTTAATTTCCTACCACTTTGTCTGTAACTGTATTGTTTATATTATTCTTATACTATTTTGTAAATGAATGTCTGTTCGTTAATACGTTGTCTTCCTTTATTCTTAAAATAAAATAAAATAAATATATGCCTCATTTATCTGTATATCAGAATCTTTTGGCATACTTGGGAAATTTTCTGCTATTATTTCTGAAAATATTCTTTTTATGTCATTTGTGTTGCCTCCTGCTCTTTCATTGACTCCTATTAGTATTACAGTATTTGTCTTTGCCTCATCTTGCAGCTGTTGAGTTGATTTTTCCTTGATCTTTGTTGATTTTTGAGAGATCCTACCTTTCACAATCATTAGCTGTCATGCTGTCTTCAATATCTGAGACTTCATCTTTATTTTCATTCTAGTGGTTTTGCCAGGTTTCAATAGATGTTTTGATTTCCTGGCTATCTCTTTGAATCTTTTTCGTGCATTCTAGTTCTATCCTGTATTGTTCACTTAATATTTCCATCATTTTCCTATGCCCATCTTCTACCTTCTTTAGATGTACTGAGCAGTTCCTTCATTATTGATGTCATTTCTTTGTTTATTAAGGTGATTATTTCTGATCCAATTTCTTCTATGGCCTGACTGAGTCGTTTCTTTACTTCAGATGTGATCATTTCAGATTTCAGGTATGTGGCTTCCAAGTTCTATGTCAGTGTCTCCTGGACTTGTTCTGGGTGAAAGGGGCTTCTGAGATTGCATTTTGCTCATATGACTTGTCATTTTGGATGACAGATGGAAAGTGCTTAGCCACAAGCTACCCAGGAAGCTCACCAAAGGACATTAGGGACCCTAGTTTAGCTGAATATCAGGCTTCTATCAAGATAGTAGAGGGCAGTGGACCACTGGGCAAAGGATCCTCAGGCAATTGGTGGGGTGCACAGCTCAGACCACAACTGTGATGGTGGGGGAATCCTGGCCTTTGGTACCAAGGTCCTGGGCTATGGGTGGAAAGTGTTCAGGTTTTGGCCATAAACCCTGATGCTGATCAGACAGTGGCCACTCCTCCGGGTTTCTCAGGTAGTTGGTTGAGGGAGGGCAGGCCTCACCTCCCAACCTAGAGGATCGCAGAGTCTGGGGCCATGTCACAGGCCTCACCCACCAACAGAGGACCTCCAAAGAGATGGGGCTACTCCCACACTGATTCCATGGGCCTGAGCTGCTTCCCTACCATTCATTTTGAAAGAAATATATTATCCCTTTGCTTGTTTTATTTTAGCCCATCTACAGAGTGATCCAAAAAGCTTCTAAGGATTTTGATTGTTTGCTACTCTAATTTTATTTTGTTTTCTTGTAGTTCTGAGGATCAAACCCAGAACCTCACACATGCTAGAAAGTACTCTGCAACTGAGCTACAGTCCCTGTTCAAAAAGCTGCTAGTTTTGAGGGAAAATTGGATTACACATCAAGCCTATATTGCTATGCAAGCTCTTCTGCCATTTGAGCTATATGATCTAACAGATCTGTCTGCATTTGAGGTATCTATAGCAAATAGGGATGCTGTCTGGAGCCTTTGGTCAGTCCTATAAATGAACCCCAAAAGTCCTTAGCATTTTGGGTCAAGTCCTGCCAGTATATACAGGCAAGTCTCTTTCTGAGAGACATTTCTTTGCTTTCTACTTGGGCCACAGTAAGGATTGAGTGCTTAACCATGAGTAGCAAGTTACCATGTGATTCAAGCACCCTGTAATGAATGGGAGTTATCGGACCCACTAAATCACAATGTTTGCTATGCAAAGAACATGTCATCATCTAATGAAAATTGCATGCTATTATCCAGTAAAAACAGTTACTGAAGGTATAGTTAACTTACATAAAGAAGTGGCTCAAATGCTCATGCTCCCAACTCATAACACAGTGCCTTCTGTCTCCCAATCTATACCTATGGCCCATAGAAGTTCCCTACCATCAGATTACTGAGAAAACTAAGACCCAGTCCTGGTTTACAAATGAACTTTCTACCATAAGTAGGAATTACATGAAAGTGGACAAATGTAGAGCTTCAGTTCCTTTCTGGGATAATCATAAATGAAAATGGTAAAGGGAGATTTTCCCAGTGGGCAGAGATTCAAATAATAATAGTGGTCTTACACTTTGTACTGAAGAAGAAATGGTTAGCGATATTATTGTACCCCATCTCTTTGACTGAGTAAAAAGATACTTCGAAGAGACATGATTGGAAAACTGGTGACAAGGAAATTAGTAGAAGATGCACATGGAAGACCTAACTACATGGATGTCTATCCTTATAGTGGAGATAGATAGATAGGTAGATAGATAGATAGATAGATATAGATATAGATGTAGATATATATGTCCCATATGAAAAGAATATATTTGTACCCATATGAATACTCACGCATGGACTTTTGCTTCATGATCGAAGAAAGGAAGAGTGTGCCTGGAATACAGCAGACCCCATAGGATATCTCTTAGTATTACCTTTTGCTATGACTAAGATCAGTGAGAAACTCTATCAGCCCAATCCAGGAAGGACTACAAAAACTCAAAATACTTTAGGAATGGCAGTTTCCATCACTCTACCAGATGAAGAACCACAACCAGCAGTGGTAGTTGCTAAAGGCAAAAGGAATGCACATTTTTTCGTGGAAGAAGATAACTATAAATGTCAACTACATCAAGCAGCCAGTTTCAGAAAGAATTGCAATTGCTACTCATTTACTCCTTATTTTATTATTACTACTTCGTGTGCATATACCAGTGATAGAGAACCTATGGCATGAATGTTACTGTGTTTTTCTTTTAAGACCAAAGATGTTAATATATGAGTAGTTTTTGTCTAAACTGAAGTCTCATGAATCAAGTTTAATTGCAGTGTTGACACTTTGTGATAAATAAGTGAATTTTCTGTTGTAGTTGGGTATTCCTCTCAAATATTCACCATCACTGGCTATACCATATATTTCTTTTTCCTTTTGGATTTTTGAAGCAAGGTCTCAGTATGTAGCTAAGGCTGGTCTCAAGCTCACAGCATAGCCCAGGCTGGCCTCAAAATCACAGCAATACTCCTTCCTCAGCCTTCTAGGTGCTAGGATTACAGTTGAGTGGCAACGCACCCAGCTATAGCATTTATTAAGCACACATATTTGCTACATTTCCTCTTGTATTCTCATATCAAGTAAAGTAAGATGCATTGGCTTCATATCATTACTTAATTACTGTTAATTTTACATAATAGTATTTAAATTATAGGATATGAAAAGAGTAAACATCACTGAAGAACTTTATCTCCTCTTCCAAAGAAGGATTAGTCCATTTTTAGTTATATACAGGACATTTGTCCCTTGCTAGGTGGAACTATGACGTTGTTATTTTCTTTACTATGAGATTAATTATGGTTTATTTTTTTAAAGTGTAAAAGTAAAAGAACAACATCAACAAAAAAGAGGAAAGCATTAACAAAGAGACACAAAGTAGCACAATAACAGTATAATAAAAATTGAATTATAGACAAAGCCACAGGAAACCAACAACAGTTGTTGCATTACATATTGATAACTTCAAAGTGTATGCTCAGGAAAACATATATAGACATACAAGATTGATCAAGCAACCAGTCATCAAATATTCCTTACCATAAAGTGACCTAAGACAATAGTGGAACCATGTTAGCCATCCTGCACATATGTACATATATACATACATACATATTTGCCTCTTTCTTCCTTTTCTCCATTCCCTTATCCCATCAGTTGTTTACTTTTGAACAGATTTCTTTCACACCTCTTAGTTTACATTCCCACCCTCAGGTTCTTACACCAGTGACACAATACGTTGCTTGCATATGTAACTCTGATTTATTTCATTTATGAGTATGGTGTCTAATTGTGACCATTTGCCTAAAAAGGCCCCAAATCTGTCCCTCTTTATAGCTGAGTAATATTTCATTATATAAAAATGCCACAGTTTTCTAATCCAGTCCTCTGTGGATGGACATATTGGTTGCTTCCACAATTTAGTTGTTACAAATTGTGCTGCTATAAACATGGGTGCACATATATCACAGTGATATGCTGTTTTCTGATCTTCTGGGAAAAGCCCCACAAGGGAGATAGCTGGGTTGAGTGGGACCTCCAGACCTAGTTTGCTGAGAAATCTCCAAACTGCTCTCCACAGTGCTTTCACCAATCTGCAATCCCACCAGCAATGCAGTAGAGTCCCTATTTCTCCACAGCCTCACCAGCATTTGTTATTGGATGATTTCCAAATACTGGTGAATCTTACTGGGGTGCGATCAAATCTCAATGTTGTTTATATTTGCATTTCTCCAATGACTAAAGATGTAGAACGTTTTCTCATATATTTATTTACCATTTGTATTTCTTTGTCTGAGAAGTGTGTATTCATCTCAGATGCCCATTTATGGACTGGGTCTTTGAATTTGGACAGGTACATGTTTTTTAATTCTTTGTATGTTCTAGATAGAAGACCTTTGTCTGAGGGACAGCCAGCTAGGATTTTTTTCCCAATTTGTGGATTTTTTTTTACTTTGCTGGTGATTTCTTCAGATGTGCAAAAAATTTTCAGTGTGATTAGATCCCAGTTATTGATTGTTTGAATTGTTTCCCTTGAAGTTTCATTTATGTTCAGGAACTCCCTGCCTACTCCTATGTCTTCAAGATTTTTACCTGCTTTCTCATCCAATAGATTTAGAGTTTCTGTTTTAATGTAAAGATCTGTGATCCATTTTGACTTGAGTTTGGTGCATGGTGATAGACTTGGGTCTATTTTCATTTTTTGGCAAGAGGCGAGCCAGTTTTTCCAGCAGCATTTGTTAAAAAGGCTCTTTTTTCCAGTGAACTTGGCTGGACCCTTTGTCAAATATTAGGTGGTTGAGTGTGTTTTTTGTTGTGGCTACATCTTCCAGTCTGGTTGATGGATCCTCAGGTCTGTTTTTGAGCCAGTACCAGGTTGATTTTATTGCAGTAGCTTTGTAGTATAATTTCAGGTCAGAGATTGTGATTCCACCTGCCTTGTCCTTGTTGCCCAGGATTGCTTTTGCTATTCTGGGTCTCTTCAGGTTGCAGATGAATTTAAGGCATGTTTTCTCTAGATCTATGAGGTAATCTTATGGTAGTTAAATGGAAATTGCATTTAATCTGTAGAACAATTTTGGTAGTATGGCCATTTTCACAATGTTGTTTCTACCTAACCATGAGCTGGTAATGTTTTTCCATTTATTGAAATCCTCTTCGATCTCTTTTTTCTGAGTACTGTAGTTTTCACTGAATAAGTCTTTTACATTCTTTGTTAGATTGATACCTAAATATTTCAGTTATTTGGATGCTATTGTAAAAGGTATGGTTTCCTCAATTTCTCTCTCAGTCTGTTAGTTGTTCGTGTGTAGGAATGCTATTGATTTTTGGGTGTTGACTTTGTATCCAGCTACTCTGCTGAATCTGTCAATTAATTCCAGGAGTTTTCTTGTGGAGTTTTTGGGGTCCTCCCTGTAAAGTATCATGTCATCTGCAAATGGTGATAGTTTAACTTCTTCCTTTCTTATCCTTATTCCTTTTATTTCTCTCTCTTGTCTAATTGCTCTGGCTAATGCTTCCAGAACTATGTTGAATAGGAATGGTGACAGTGGACATCCTTGTCTTGTTCCTGACTTTAAAGTGAAAGTTTTCAGTTTTTGTCCTTGTAGTATGATGTTGGCTGTTGGTTTGCCATAGATGGCTTTGATCAGATTGAGGTAGAGGCCATCTATTCCTTTTTTTTCTAGGGTTTTTAGCATGAATTCATGTTGGACTTTATTGAAAGCTTTTTCTGCATCTATTGAGATGATCATGAGGTTTTTATCTTTGGCTGTATTGATATGATGTATTACATTAATTTATTGGTGAATATTGAACCATCCCTGCATTCCTGGAATAAATCCAACCTGGTCAAGGTGTATAATTTTTCTTACGATTCACTGGATTCTATTTGCCAGTATTTTGTTGAGTATCTTTGCGTCTGTGTTCATTGGAGAAATTGGCGTATAGTTATCTTTCTTGGTTGTGTCCTTCTCAAGTTTTGGTATCCGTATAATACTTGCCTCCAGAAATGTGTTAGGGAGAGTTCCTTCCTTTTCTATTTCATTAAAGAGGTTGAGGAGTGTTGGCATTAAATCTGAATGTTTTATAGAATTCTGCTGTGAATCCATCAGGGCCTGGGCTTTTCTTTGTTGGTAAGTTTTTAATGACATTTTCAATCTCATTAATTGATACTGGGTTGTTCAGGATTTTTGTATCTTCCTGATTCAATTTTGGTAAATTTTACATTTCTAAGTATCTGTCCATTTCTTCTGAATTTTCTATCCTATAGGAGTTAAGATTTTCAAGTAGGTATTAATGATCTTTTGAATTTCTGTGATATCTGTAGTGATTTCATCCTTTTCATTCCTTATTGCTTGAATTTGAGTTCTTTCCTTTCTTTTTCTGATAAAGTTGGCTAGGGGTTCATCAGTTTTATTTATTCTTTCAAAAAACCAACTCTTTGTTTCGCTTATTTTTTGTACAGTTTTCTTTGTCTCAACTGGATTAATTTCTGCCCTGAGTTTTATAATCTCCTCCCTTCTTTGGGCTTTTGGTTTGGCTTGTTGCTCTTTTTCTAAAAGTATGAAGTGTAGCATTAGGCTATTTATTTGCTCTCTTTCTGTTTTCTTTATATATGAGTTCATTGCTATAAATTTCCCTCTGAGGACTGCTTTCATTGCATCCCACAGATTCCGGTAGGTTGTATTTACATTTTCATTTGTTTGTAGGTATTTCTTAATTTCCTCTTTAACTTCTTTTGTGACCCACTGGTTATTCAGGAGGTTGTTGTCTAATTTCCAAGTGTTTATGCAGTTTTTGGAGTTCTCTTTGTCATTAATTTCCAATTTCATTGCACTGTAGTCAGATAATATGCATGGGATAATTTCAATTGTCTTGCATTTAGGTAGATATGCTCTATGGGCTAGAATGTGGTCAATTTTAGAGAAAGATCCATGTGCAGCTGAGAAAAATGTGTATTCTGATGTTGTGGGGTGGAACATTCCGTATACATCTACTAAGTCCATTTGTTCATACCTTTGCTTCAAGTCTGTTATTTCTTTGCTGAGTTTTTGTGCAGTTGACCTGCCTCTTTGCGTCAGAGGGGTTGTTTAGATCCCCTATTATAATAGTGTTATTATTTGATTTTTCATGTCTGCTAAGGTTTGACTTGTCAAGTTTGGTGCTCCATTATTTGGTGCATAAATGTTTAGGATTGTTATCTCTTTCTCTTATAGGTTTCCCCTCGCTAGTATGTAGTGGCCTCCCTTATCTCTTTTGATTGTTTTTGTTTTGAACCTTACATTGTCTGCAAACATAATAGCTACCCCTGCTTTTTTCTGGGAATCTGTTGCATGGAGAATTGTTTTCCATCCTTTAACTTTCAGGCTATGGATTTCCTTTTGAGTACAATGTGTTTCCTGTATACAGCATAACGTTGGATTATGTTTCTTAATCAATTCTGCCAATCTGTTTCTTTTGACTGGTGAATTGAGGCCATTTACATTAATGGTTATAATGGTTATAGGTTGGCTCATTCTTATCATGCTATTTACTTGTTGTTTTCCAACTTTTGCTTTCTGTTTACTTGCTTGTTCTATTTGAGGGTTCCTTTCTATTCTTGTTCTTGAGATTGTGATCACTTTTTTCTCTGTCTAGAATATCTTTTAGTGCTTTTTGCAATGCTGGTTTGGCACTCTTGAAGTTCTTCAGTTGTGCTTTGTCGTGGAAATATTTTATTTCTCCATTGAATTTGAAGGATAGTTTTGTAGGATTCATCAGTCTGGTTTGGAAGCTGTTTTGTCTCAGAATCTGTGATACCTCGCTCCAAGCTCTTCTTGATATCATGGTTTCTGTTGAGAAATCTGCTGTGATTGTGATGGGCTTTCCTTTGTAGGTGAACTGTTTCTTTTCTCCACCAACTTTTAATTTTGTGTCCTTTTGCTGGATGTCTGGGATCTTGACTATTATATGTCTGGGTGTGGCTTTATTTGGGTTATGGCTTGATGGGGTTCTATATGCTTCATTTAACTGCACTTCAGTACCTTTTACCATGCTTCGGAAATTTTCCACTATTATTTCAGCAAATATTCTTTATATATCCATTTTTTTGTCTCCTGCTGTTTCACTGACTCTTATTACTCGGATTTTATTTTTCTTTGCCTCATCTTGCAGTTGTTGGTTTGATTTTTCCTGCATCCTTCATGACTTTATGAGATCCTTTCATGCTCACTAGCTGCCATGCTGTCTTCAAGATCTGAAATGCTATCTTCGCCTTCATTGAAGTGATTTTGCAAGTTTTCAGTGGATGTTTTGAATTCCTGGCAATCTCTTTGGGCCTGTTTTATTCGTTGTAATTCATTCCTAAATTGCTCATGTAACATTTCCATTTGTTTCCTATATTCTTCTATTCTTTTATCTGTTTCTTCTCTATATGTGTGGAGCATTTCTTCCATTATTGTTTTCACTTCATTTTTTTCCTGAGAGATTATTTCTGCTTTCATCTCCTCTATGGCTTGATGGAGTTGTTTCTTTACTTCGGATGCGATTGTTTCAGAAATTGCAGGTATGTGGCTTCCTAGTTCTCCTATATCATTGCATCCACGACTTGTTCTGGGTGGGGTTGTGTTCTGAGACTGCATTTTGCTCTTTTGTCTTGTCATTTTTGATATCAGATAAAAAATATTGAGCTACAAATTACCGTGGCAGCTCACCAGGCAAAGGTCCATTGCAAAGGCTGCTCCAATGGCTCCCTCTCTTTGGGAAAATGTCCCTTAAGCTTTCTGCCAAGAGGTGCACTCAGAAGGCTGCTCAGATCTGCTTTGTGGGCCGAGCTCCTCCCTGCCCTGAGATGTAGGTTGGAGTGCATACACGCCTCACCTGCCCAGAGTTTCACGCATGCATTGGGGCCGCCTAGGTTCTACTTTTTGGGCCAAGCTCCTCCCTACCCAGAGATCGAAGTCCGAGCATGCACACACCTCACCTGCCCTTAATTATGGTTTAAAAGTATATCTATGTGAACCAAATTTTCAGGAAGTATACTAGTAATATTTAGTGTATATACCAAGTTGACAACACTGAGAGGATGTCTGGTTAGCTGTTCAAACATTCCTGGCTGTGTCTGTGAGATAGTTTCTGGAAGTTGGGCTGAGTTAATGGCACTGGACTCAAAAAGTTGAGCATAGAGACTTCATCATTACCAAAGTGGGCAGCTATCATCTAATCTATTGAGTATATAGACAGGAGAAAATGATGGTGGAAAGATAAATTTCTGATCCCTTTCTTTGAGTGAGGCAACCATATTCTGCTTTTAAACATTAGAATTTTAGGTTCTCAAGTCTTCAGATGCCAGAACTTTTACCAGTGGCCTCCTGGGGCTGATTTCTGTTCTTCCACCTCAATCAGAAAATTAAGCCACTGGCTGCTGCCCTGTTTCTCAGGGCTTTGATATTAAACTGAATAACATTATCAGCTTTCTTGGTTCTCATATATATATTCTTGCCTGTCTTTCTGAAGGACCTTAACACTCTTTCTCTCAATTATTTTCACCAAAAAATTCATTTTTTCTTGTATAATGTGCTTTAAACACACTTGAAACTTAGGTGTCTTAAGAAAAACAAATATAATAATACCTAAAATATTAACAAATTATTCAAGATATCATTCTGCATGCAAGAATCCAAGAATAGTGGCATCTGTTAGTACTATACTCAAGTTGTGATTCTGAGGAAAATTTCCTCAATTGGAAGCAAACTGTGAGGTATTAGCAAATGAATTGTTACATCTTCTTTACAGGCAAAGGTCAGGTGTTCCAAGATGTTAACAAGCGAACACTATGGGCAGGATACCAATAATGACCTCCTTAAACTACTTATAACATGTTTTTGTAAATCAGATATTACCTCCGCACGTATTCAAAACAGATCCTTTATGTAGTTGTCATACTGTAGGAGTTCCTTTATGTCTTTCTTCATTCTCACTCCTCAGGAATGTTATTTCATGCAGAGTGATATCCTCAAATATAGTAAATATTATTAATTCCTTTGGCCACTGTTACATTTGTGTACAAGCTTTTCTCAGGACTGTAAGTTCCCAGGGCTTTTTTACCCCCATTAAACCAGGAAAAATAATTAGTTGTATGTTGAAAATGATTGACAAAACTGTTTGAATGGTAGGGTTCTCCAAAGAAACAGAGCCAAGAGGATATATATGGAATATCAAGGAAACTCAGAGGTGAAAAAGCTTTCAGATTTCAACCTGGCATAAGATTCTCTTTACCATGTCTGGGAAAGACTATAATCTAACCCCTACCTGTATATTCTACCAGTAGTAGCCATCTGTCTATGAAACAATCCATTCCATGTGGTGGCTATTCTATTTGTTAGCAGGATTCTTTTTCATATCAAATATAGTTTTACTCCCATCTCCTAACTCTCACAATCATTTCTACCACCATACTCAAAGCCTAAACAATGAATTTCTACCTTAAGTGTATTTTAACAAAAATTTCAGCTAGGATTGCACAACATGGTGATTACAGTTAATAACACTGTAATACATTTGGAAATTTGATAAGGGAATAGGTTTTAAGTGTTCTCAACACCAAAAAAAAGTTCTAATTGTATAGTATTCAGTACAATGCTTCTCTCTCATCTGCAGTGCCCTGAGTTAAAACTTCAGCATTAGGAAAAAAAAAGAATGCAAGGTAACATATATTTTATTTAGCTTGATTCAACCATTCTATGATGTACATGTAATCTAAAATATCATATTGCACATGCTAAATTTCTATAATTTTTATTTCTCTAGTTTAAAAAATTGTTTTATTTGAAAACAGCTATCATCTTCCAATTGGTTCTGCATGTGAAAAAAAATCTTATTTGAGGAGCTAATTCATACTCTCTATTACCATGCTTTCCCTGACCCTACCTAATTTTCAAGATGAATCTAAACAACAAACATACTTGCTTGAAAAAATGTCTACCAGCAAAAAATATTTAATAAAGGGAATGTTCTATTTTTTAAACATTCCAAATGACAAATGAAGGAGTGATAGAGCATAGCCATTTTTGTACCTCTTATTTTTTTTTAAAGCAGGCACTATATATCCAAAGCTAGAAACATAAAAAGGGAAAGAGAAATAACCAGAAATATAGTCTCTCAGAGAAACAAATAAATACTATCTACAGAATATAACTTTAAAAATCATTAAACCTAAATTTTACCAAGCCTCAAATCCAACTATTAACTATTAAATGTTGAGGTAAAAGAAAAAAAGAGCTGCACCACTAGAATTCAATCCACATCACCTGACTTGGTAAAAATCTACAGAAAAAATGATACTTAAAATGGATCATAAAAGAGAAAAATAAACTCATAAATTTAAATGAAATTAAAAGATATGTCAGTCAATTACAATGTATGGTTTTACTTATAGCCAGATTTAATTAAACTAAATTAGGAATTTTGAGGCAATTGGTAAAATTCAAATGCTAACTGGAAAGTTAATAATATTAAGAAATCATTGTTAGTTTTGGGTGTGATAATAGTATTGTAGTTATATTTTAAATTCTAGATTTTTAAGGATAAATGGAGAGATATTTTTAAGAAAAATGAAATGTTATATGAAATTCTGAGGTTTTCTTAAATAACTGATTCAGGACAATAAGATAGTAATATCTCTGTTCACAAATCTTCTGTTCATGGACAATTCAGTTCATGAACAGAAGCATTTGAAAAAATTTTGCTTCTATTTGCCAACTCTGAATCAGGCAATGAACATGACTATGGCCATATTTTCTGCACAGATATGGCCATCTTCCCCAGAAGCATCAAATGAATTCAGTTTGTGAACCAAGGTGCCACTGTAAATGAAACAAAATTGCCCACAAATTAATAAATGTTGCCTCAGGCATTGTGGGTATATGAGAAATCATTATACTAATCTTGGTGCTGTTTCTGCTTAAAATAATGCATGATAAACAACTTAAAAAAACTTCTCTCCATTGTCTATGACCCAACTCACATCCCATAAGCCATTTTTCCTCTGACATGGGTTCCAGGCTCTTCACTATCCTTGTTAATCATCTCTGAGAAATTCAAAATTTTCCTCCAAAATAATCTTATAAATGTGGCTTGAGCACCACAGAGGAAGTACTATTTCCCTTACTCAAAATACTGTAATTCTAGGAAAAACCTACACTGCATTAACTGGTTTGTCACTTATGTTACATGTTTGACTCAGATTTATCTTATAATGAAATATAATCACCAGGCTTTAGTCACACAAGATATAGTATATTCATGTCCTCCATGTATATGATTAATTTTAACCCTAACTTCTAAATTCCATTTTTAGTTTCAGCCTTTTTGGCCTAATAAATTATAATGATTATGTGAGTACCAATATATAATAGAAGCTACGTTTTTATTATCTGGATAATCATTTGGGCTTCAAGAATTAGAGAAAAATAAATTTTCCCAGATCATACCACTAACTGATTAAAATAATATACCTGACTGAAACGTACAGTCTTTCTAATTTCCAAACCCACATTTTTACATTTTGCATTCTGAGGTATCCTTTATAATATTAGCTATTTTCTTTATTGCTGAAGGATGCTTTCTTCCAAATCTTTTATAAAATATTTTTATAAGAACATAGCATGGGTTATTACTAGGAGATGTACTGTGGTACCGATTTAATAACAAATGTACTTCATTTAGAATTAATGGATGAATTATAAATTTACTTACCTTTACTTTCACTTAGCCCACATATAACAGTTTGTTTTAAATAAACTACATGATAAAGTTTGCCAAATATTTTCTTGAATAAAAGCAGCCTTTCCATTCCCAATAGCCATACTTGGTCAGCTGTCATCCACCAGGCCTTCCCACTGTGGCTTTCTTACCTTGAAACCTGCTTATTATGGACTGAACCCTGAAACATTCTGTGAGTCAAAATAAAACTTTCCTCAGGTTTTCCCCAGAGCTCTTCTCCGGTAAGGCTTATGCCAGGGCTCTATCATGCCAGAACTTCCATCAGGGAGGGAGGCCAGCCTGAAGCGCCACCTGAGCAGTGTAGCATTTCCGCAGAACTCTTCTCCTCCAGTGAGGCCTGCGCATGGGCTCTTCTGTGCCAGACCTTCTGCCAGGAAGGCAGCCCAACCTGGGGGTCCACCTGAACAGCGTTTGTGCAGAGCTCTTCTTGGGTACAGGCTACACCTGTGCTCTGCTTTATGCCTTTGAGTTAGGAAGGAGCTCAGACTGGGAGGGCCCATCCCTGTTGGGGGTTGAGACCTGCAGTGTGGAAACAGCATCAGACTCTATGGTCCTCGAGCTTGGGAGGAGAGGCCTGCTCTCCTATGACCAGCTACCTGAGGATACCAAAGCAGCGGCCCCTGACTAACCACCATCGACTTCAAGGCTGAGGCCCACATGCTTCCCATCTACAGACTGCAGACCCTGGTACCAAAGCCTAGTACTCTCCCACCATCTCAGATATGGTCTGAGCCATGCACCCCAACAATTGCCTTTGGTTTCTGGGCCAAGTGGTCAACAGTCTGCTACCACCTTGGGATTAGTTTAATATCCACGTCAAATAGGGTCCCTAGAGTCCTTTGTGAGCTACCTGGTTAATCTGTAGCTCAGCACTTGTCATCTGACATTCCAAATGGCAAGATGTAGGAGAAAAATGCAGTCTTAGAACTCAACGCCACCCAGAACAAGTCCAAAAGACACTGTAATAGGAGAATGTGGAAGCCACATACCTAAAATTTCTGAAATGATCCGATCTGAAGTAAAGAAACAACTCCATCAGGACATAGAAGAGATTGAATCAGAAAAAATCTCAGGCAAAAATTGAAATGAAAATAATAATGGAAGAAATGCTCTGCATATACAGAGAAGAAACAGATAAAAGACTAGAAGATCAAAGGCAACAAGTGGAAATGTTCCAATAGCAATTTGGAAATCAATTAGAACACATGAAACAGACTCAGAGAGATTTCTAGGAAATGAAATCTTCAACTGAAAGCTTGCAAAACTACTTGAAGGAAGCCCAAGATAGAATTTGAGATCTTGAAGACAACATGACAGCTAACAATGTGAAAGGAAGGATCTCTTAAAGTCATCCAGGAACCAGGAAAAATCAATCCAACAGATGTAAGCTGAAGCAAAGAGAAATAATGTCCGAGTAATAGGAATCAATGAAAGAGTAGGAGGCAAAAGAAAAAGGACGTAAAAAGAATATTTGCAGAAGTAATAGCAGAAAATTTCCCAAGCACAGTAAAAGATACTGATGTGCAGGTAAGTGAAGCATATAAAACTCCAATGAGCCATGACCTAAATAAAACCATACCCAGGTATATAATAGTAAAGATCCCAGATATTCAGCAAAAGAACACAATATTAAAAGCTGCTAGAGACAAGAAACAGAACACCTATAAAGGAAAGCCTATCTGAATCACAGCAGACTTCTCAACAGAAACCATGAAATCAAGAAGAGCTTGGAGCGAGGTATTACAGATTCTGAGACAAAGCAGCTTCCAGCCCAGACTGATGTATCCTGCAAAATTATCCTCCAAATTCAATGGCGAAAAAAAATATTTCCAAGACAAAGAACAACTAAAGAAATTCATGAGTGCCAAACCAACATTACAAAAAGTACTGAAAGATATGCTAGACAGAGAAAAAAGTGAGCACAATCTCAAGAACAACAATAGAAAGGAACCCTTAAGAAGAACAAGCAATTAAACAGATAGCAAAAGTAGGAAAGCAACAGCAAGTAAACAGCATGATAAGAATAAGCCAACATATAACAGTTATAACTATTAGTGTAAATGGCCTCAATTCACCAATCAAAAGAAACAGACTGGTAGAGTGGATTAAGGGACAAAACTCCACAATATGCTGTATAGAGGAAACACACTTTATACAAAAGGAAATCCACAAACTGAAAGTCAAAGGAGGGAAAACAATTCTCCATGCAACAGGTTCCCAGAAAAAAGCAGGAGTAGCTATTATGTTTGCAGACAGTATAAACTTTAAATTGAAAACAATCAAAAGAGACAAAGAAGACCACTACATACTACTTAAGTGAAAGCTGCAAGAGGAAGAAAAAACAATCCTAAACATGTATGCACCAAATACTGGAGCACTAAACTATATAAGGCAAATCTTAACAGACATAAAAAACCAAATAATTAATAACATGTTGTAATAGGGGACCTAAACACCCCATTGATTCAAAGAGACAGGTCAGGGGCTGGGGGTATAGCTCAGTGGCATAAGCACTTGCCTGGCAAGCGCAAAGTCCTGAGTTCGATCCCTGGTACCGGGAAAAAAATAATCAAAGAGACAGGTCAACTGGGCTAAAACTTCACAAAGATATGACAGACCTCAACCGAATGTGTGAACAAATGGACTTAGTAGATGTATAGAGAGGGTTTGACCCCACAACATCAGAATAAACATTTTTCTCAGCTGCACATGGGACTTTCTCTAAAATAGACAAAATTCTAGCTCATAGAGCATACCTACCTAATGCAAAAGAATTGAAATGATCACGTGCATATTATCTGACCATAGTGCAATGAAATTGGAAATTAATAGCAAAGGAAATTCCCAAAACTCCACAAACACTTGGAAATTAGACAACAACCTCCTGAATAGCTAATGGGTCAAAGAAGAAATTAAAGAAATTAAAAAATACCTACAATGAAACGAAAATGCAAATACAAGCTAGCGGAATCTGTGGGATGCAATGAAAGCAGTCCTCAGAGGGAAATTTATAGCACTAAACTGACACATAAAGAAAACAGAAAGACAGCAAATAAATAGCCTAATGCTGCACCTCAAACTTTTAGAAAAAGAAAAACAAGTCAAGCCCAAAGCCCAAAGAAGGGAGGAGATTATAAAATTAGGGCAGAAATCAATGCAATTGAGACAAACAAAACACTACAAAAAATAAGTGAATCAAAGAGTTGGTTCTCCAAAAAAATAAATAAAATTGATAAACCCTTAGCCAACCTTATCAAAAAAAGAAAGAACTTAAATTCATGCAATAAGGAATGAAAAGTATGAAATGACTACAGATCCTACAGAAATTCAAAAGATCATTAATACCTACTTTGAGAATCATTACTCTCTTAGGAAAGAAAACTGAGAAGAAATGGACAGATTCCTAGAAATGTGTGAATTACCAAAGTTGAACCAAGGAGACATAAAAATCGTGAAAAACCCAGTATCAATTAATGAGATTGAAAACATGATTAAAAACTTACTGACAAAGATAAGCCCAGGCCCTGATGGATTCACAGCAGAATTTTATAAAACATTCAGTGAAGATTTAATGCCAACACTCCTCAAACTCTTCAATGAAATTGAAAAGGAAGCAATTCTCCCTAACTCATTTATGGAGACCAGTATTATACTGATATCAAAACCAGAGAAGGACTTAACCAAAAAAGAGAAGTATAGGCCAATCTCCCTAATGAACATAGATGCAAAGATACTCAATTAAATAGTAGCAAATAGAATGCAGTGGATCATAAGGAAAATTATACACCATGACCAGGTTGAATTCATTGCAGGAATGCAGGGATCATTCAGTATTCACAAATCAATTAATGTAATATACCATATCAATAGAGCCAAAAGCAAAAACCATGTGATCATCTCAATAGGTATGGAAAAACCTTTCAATAAAGTCCAACAAGCATTCATGTTAAAAACCCTAGAAAAAATAGGAATTGATGGCCTTTACCTCAATCTGATCAAAACCATCTGTGACAAACCAAAAGCCCACATCATACTAAATGGACAAAAACGGAAAGCTGTAACTTTAAAGTCAGGAACAAAACAAGGATGTCCACTGTCACCACTCCTATTCAACACAGTTCTGGAAGCATTAGCCAGAGCAATTAGACAAGAGAGAGAAATAAAAGGAATAAGGATAGGAAAGGAAGAAGTAAAACAATTACTGTTTGCAGATTACATGATACTTTACATGGAAGACCCCTAAAACTCCACAAGAAGACTCTTGGAATTAATTGACAAATTCAGCAGTGTAGCTGGATACTAAGTTAACACCCCAAAGTGAATAACATTCCTATACACAAACAACAAACAGACAGAGAGAAATTAAAGAAACCATACCTTTCACAATAGCATCCAAGAAATTGAAATATTTACGAATTAATCTAACAAAAGATGTAAAACATCTAGTCAATGAAAAGTACAGTACTCTGAAAAAAGAGATGGAAAAGGATTTCAATAAGTGGAAAAGCATTCCCTGCTCATGGTTAGGAAGAATCAACATTGTGAAAATGGCCATACTACCAAAATTGTTGTACAGATTCAAAGAAATTCCCATTAAAATACCATTAGCATACCTCAACAATCTAGAGAAAACATTCCTTAAATTCATCTGGAACCTGAAGATACCCAGAATAGCAAAAGCATTCCTGGGCCACAAAGACAAGTCAGGTGGAATCAAAATCCCTGACCTGAAATTATACTATGAATCTACGGTAATAAAATCAACCTGCTACTGGCTAAAAAGCAGACCTGAGGATCATTGGAACAGACTAGAACATGCAACCCAACCACAAACACACTCAGCCACCTAATATTTGACAAAGGGGCCAAATATGCTCCCTGGAAGAAAGATAGCCTCTTCAATAAATGGTGCTGGAAAAATTGGCTCACATCTTGCTGAAGACTAAAAATAGGCCCAAGTCTATCATGCACCAAACTCAAGTCAAAATACATCACAGATCTCAATATTGAAACAGAAACACTAAATCTATTGAAAAAGAACATAAGTAAAAATCTTGAAGACATAGGAGTAGGCAGAGAGTTCATGAACAAAAATGAAACTGCAAGGGAAATAATTCAAAGAATCAATAACTGGGACCGCATCGCACTGAAAAGTTTTTGCACATCTAAAGAAATCACCAGTAAAATAAAAAGAAAACCCACAAGTTGAGAAAAATAAATCTAGCTGGTTGTCCCTTGGACAAAGGTTTTCTATCTAGAACATACAAAGAATTAAAAAACATGAACCTTACCAAATTCAAAAACCCGGTCCAGAAATAGGCATCTGAGATGAGAATACACACTTTTCAAATAAATATATGAGAAAATGTTCTACATCATTAATCATTTGATATAAATGCAAATTAAAACAACATTGAGAGTTCATCTCACCTCAGTAAGATTGGCCAGCATTAAGAAATCAACCAATAACAAATGCTGGCAAGGCTGTGGAGAAATAGGAACTCTTCTCTGCTGCTGGTGGGAATGCAGACTGGTAAAACCACTGTGGAGATCGGTATGGAGATTTCTCAGCAAACTAGGTCTAGAGGTTCCATTCAAACCAGCTATTCCCCTTCTGAGTATTTTCCCAGAAGATCTGAAAACATCACATCACCACTATATATCTGCACCAATGTTTATAGCATTGCAATTTGTAATAGCTAAATCGTGGAAACAACCCAACTGTCCCCCAGGGTGTGCCAGGTGCTCCACTCCACCCCTGGAGCCCCACTTGGCCCCTGGGGTGTGCCAGGCGCTCTGCCTGGCCACTGGGGTGTTCCAGGTGCTTTGCCTGGCCCCCAGGAAGGCCCTGAAGACTCACCTGAGCCTATAGATGTGCACGTGCTTACAGAGTCTGGCATTTCACTGTGTAACCCCGCCTACCCAACTGGACACTGGATGGCTGTGAGGGCTTGCCAAAGGGTGTTTCTCCACTTCCCGCCATACTAATTTGTATACACCCATGTAATATACAACACATTTAGAAGCAGCCAAGTCGCTGCCCAAAGTAAGAGCATGAGGGATTAAATAAACCAAAAGTGCAGTTATTACCAGTGGGAAGATCACTGACAGGGTGGTAGAACAACAGTGGTGAAGTGGAGAAAATTGATTAATTGAATGAGCCATCATCTATATAACTGAGTAATAAAGACGAAGATAACATTGTGTAATACAGCATCCAGTGGTAAACCCCTACTATTTTCTCTGTAATCTGGTGTTTCCTTTATTGTTTTTGTGTTAACAAATGCAAAGACAACACTATGTAATACAGCATCCAGGGATGGTTCCCTATTGTGTCCTCTGTAATTTGTATATCATTTATTGATGTTGTTATAACAAATACGAAGATAACTATGTTATACAGCATCCAGTGCCAATTCCCTACTATCTTCTCTATAACTTGGTATTTTCTGCATTTTTTCTGTGTTATTCTGGGTTTTTTTGTCTGAACAATAAAATTTTTAAAAATGGATCAAAGATCTCAAAATTAAAACAGAAACACTAAACCTACTGAAAGGGAAAATAGGTCGAAATTTTGAAGACATAGGTGTAGGCAGAGAGTTCATGAACAAAACCAAACTGCACAGGAAATACTTCAAAAAATCAACAAATGGAATCTCATTAAAT